>OX336388.2:1959871946-1960033299 GCA_946902985.2 Meconema thalassinum
CTGTAGTACGGAAGACTATCAGATAAGTAGTTAGCCTAAAATTTTATAGTTTAACCATAGTTTACAACCATATAATCTCTCTAAAGTACAATCTCCGGATAGCTATCACCATTTAGCATTTCACCTAACATATATACTGCATTTAGCGTACACTGACAGTTGCAGTACCAATACTGCAACTAAATAATAATTGTACATATTGTAAATATTTTCACCTGTATTTCAAACATAGATTTTGTAGCCTACGTGTAATGGATCTGATGATGATCGCTTGACGATCGAAACTGGTCATCCTAGTGTTTTATTAATCTCATGTAATTTATTTCAGGATTAGGGCATAACCCATCTCTTTTGGGTACATTCGTGTTGACCGACTGAAAAGCACTTAACTCTTGTTTACTAAGGCAACACTGAAAATATGGCTTCAAACACCACAAATTGGATTTATATTGTGTCGACCGCCTGAAAAGTTACAAATTGTCAATAAAACAGGGATAAATACTGAAAATATGGCTTCAAATCTCTGACACAGGTCATGGACTAGGGAACTATGGTTCAACACGACCTCCTACCTAATACCATTCATTCTACGTGGGCAATATGCCATTGTTAGTTTCATCTTCCTTCTTCATTCTAATTTTAACCTCCATAAAGGTAAAAATAATTATATATACGTCAGCATAAATGCCTCAAAGCTACGATATAGTTTTAAATGGTCGTGTAAATTTATGTAACACTATACTGTATTGTTATTAATTATTTTGAAATACTAAGATATACACAGAAGTATACAGTGTTCTATAGGACTGTAATTCTTGTAGCATATCTCTCTATCAAATTAGAAACCTTTAGTCCACATGTGCTGCGCGTAAGTTTGGCTATTTTATTTATCAATTGGAGATGTTTTCAGTTTACAACCAACATTTCAGTATTTATTTTAAAATTGTTAGTATTTCCAAATGCGTAGGTTTATATTGCAAACTGGATAGTGTTCAATCCCTTGAATGAAATAACAGCGTTTGTATGCTCCTTTGTTGCATTGTAAGAAAAATCAACAATAACAACCCAAAATATGATTTCAAAAGTCCAACATATTACGCTGAAATATTTAATTAGTGTAATATAAATTGAGATGGGTGCCCTAAAACTGGAATTCGTGCACATTTTCTATTACCAAATGTGCTGAAATAAAATAGGATCAGTCCTCAGTTCCTGTTACATGGTCACTGCTATGTTACAGATGTGAAGCACGGTCCACAGTTCATATAAAATTTTGTATTCAGTTCCTGATACAAGGACACAGTTATACTGTATTACAGATGTGGAGTACGGTTCATAGTTCCTATAACATTTCATATTCAGTCCCTGATACATGGACACTGTTGTGTTTCAGGTGTGAAGTTCGTTCCGGCCCACAGTTCCTGCTACGAAGCTACTCGTTCTTCACCAACCTGACGTTCCGTCTGCTCCAATTCCACTACGCTGACGAGTCGTGCACGACGCCGCTCTACACGCTGGACGCGCGGGGACGCCTGCGGCTTGGAGGACGCTCCTGGCAGACCCCTGGAGCCACAGACGCTGAGTACTCTCTACAGAGGGTCACCGTTATGGCACATAGTTTACATGTCGCAGAGCGACTAGCGGCTCGAGTGAATGCCACTTGTCCCGGTCATGTCAAGCGGCGATGGAGACCCTACCGCGACTATGCACTATTCAGTATGCCGGAACACAACCTGGGTGCCAAGTACCAGCGCCGTAATGCCGCCTCCTCCACAACAATCGGTAACGTATTAGTATTCCTCTTTAATGTTTGCATAGTTTGTAAGTTACAGGAATGGTCATGGGTGGCATCAGATCTTCTTTCTCTACATGATCATGGTTGTCTTCACAGTTTCTACCACATGGTCGCTGTTTGCGTTCACAGAGAGGTGCGTAAAAAGAAGGCCTATAGTTAATACGTTTAAACAGCTGGATATATTTACAATATTTTAAAGAAAGGACCCCAAAATGGGTAAACATTGAATAATTAGGAGTCACATTAGAAGTCAAGTGTCTATTTTTGGTGTTCCTGCTCCATTTTCATCTCAGTGTGGCTGTTCGTAGGAATATTTGTTCGATTCATGGATTTTTTCCTTCCTCATAAAATGTCCTGAAAATTGGAACTAATTATTTCTGGAACTGTAATTTCATATCGGCCACTTGGATTCGATTAGTTTTTATACGATACTAGGCTATGCTTTTCAATCACTGGCCGTTGTCTGTATGAACGACAGACAGCATTGTTTAAATCAACGACAGTGGTGGTTTAACTGCAGCCCATGCTATAACATTTAAGGATTGATGACGATGATGGTGATGATCATTGTTATTTTACAGGGCCTAACATCTAGGTTATCGGCCCGTAACATTTGAAGGATCCCGGCAGTGAATACCTGTCAAAATTACGAATTTCCTTCATCGCATTAATGTATACCCCAGTCCTTCCGGAACACGGACCTGTATAGTGTTGTATATTTTATGCATCCTGATAGGAAAGAGGGAGCATTTTCTACCTAATGACGTTTCTGACACGTCCCCCCTTCTGTTTACATCGTTCATTCAGCTATGATTATCCCGCCTGCAGTAGACTTGCTTTGGCTCAACTGCATTTATTCCATGACCACTGTATTTCATGTTGGTTTCCCTGGTGATACATGCGTGTAGGTACAACTGAAGATCATTGTAGCGCTCTGATTACGTTTCTCTCCTGGTGGAACTTGAGACGAGGAAGTAATCTTGTTAAACAAAGCCAGGATAAAGACGTACGATCTTCAGATGGATTCTTTGAGGCTTACGTTTTGATGTAATTAACACACATGTCATAGAACGTCACATTGCTGGTGAAATGCTGGTTCTGTAACATTGCTTTCTTTTTGTAATGTCTGGAGTTACGACTCTGCTTCGCTGGATAGGCAATGTTCCACGTTCCTATCTTGAATCCCGTCAATATATCTATGAAGCACACAGAGAATTTCAACCATTGTAATGTTTTCAATTTTCTTAATCCAAATGTTGTACATTGTTAACTGAATTTGCAAACACTGAATCCATACAGGAGAAGTGTTATCATATCATCAATGGATCTTTTCAAAATTACAGGGCATGATTCTAGTGAACAGAAGTAAGATTTCAAAACCGAGAGATAGAAATGATTTTGTCAACTAACAGTTCCAACAATTGCTGCGAGTATCAGGTTTTTGAATGTCTGAGAATTTGCTTATATAGGCCATCTGCAAAAATAACGAAGTTGCAAATTTGCCACAATATGAAAATGTATCTTACACGACAGTTTCAATATCCAACAGTAACAAGTCAGTTGGTCTTTGAATGCTCTTATGCAGAATATGCGAGACATAACCCTAACCTAATATGTTTCTATTTAGATTGGATCTTATTTTAGAGACAGCATTATTCTATCCTGCTCGATTGATTCCTTCAAGCTTTGTGTAGAAATTATCGGCTAGCAGTGCATTTACTCGACAAGATTTTCAGCTTCTGCCCGACCCATAAATTTAAAAAATAGAAATGAAAGGAATTAATGGTGCTATTCAGTTCTTTCATATTTGACGGAAACAGGGGCATTTACAAGTCTCGAATATTACTTTCGACACTGGGACATATATCTCGATTGCGGCACTGGAAAATCCGGGACGTATAGCTACCTTTCTATTTAATGTTTTTTTTTTGTGTCGGTTAACACGATGATACTCAATTGTATCGGGTGTTTCCCTAATCCTGAAAATAATTTACACGATATTAATACATAAACGACGCTAAACAAGCACACATTCGTGGAGAATTCACCCCTCTTTACAATACTAGAAAATACTCCCCGTTGGAAACGAGAAATAAAATAACGTTGCAGCCAGGCTAGATAAGGGAGCAACAAGGGAAACATGTTATTGGATTACGATGCACTTTGTACCATATCTTCAATAATCCAAGGCTGGCATTAACGGCAGTATTAAACATTCTCAATAGACCGGGTTCGCTTAGAGGGGGCTGATTAGCTTACGCGTGGCGAGAATGAATATTTGGCCATTAATAGTTGAAGATGTCTATAATACGCTAACATAAGATACGCCATATTAGGATTATCTAGCCTTGGAAGCAAACCCGGACGAACATAGGCAGCTAGGAATGCGGGGGAAAGGCCAAGGTGGATAAGAGATAACGAGACCACACAGGAAATTCCTTCCAGCTCAGTGCAGGCAGTGGTGAGAGGACCTGCACGGGACCTGACCACACATCGCTCAATCAGCTACAGTAGGTACCCAATAACCTGACCATTTAACAATTACATATATCACATTAAGCAAGCAACTTTTAAGGTAGAGCAGAAGACATCGCTGTTATGCCACTTAAAACAATAGCTATGTAAAACTTGAAGGTCAATCATCACTATGAATATCTAAACAAACATAATCACATAACTAACAAATCTTGACTAGTTGCGCTAGTTTAATAACTAATGAAACTAAATAAGTGTATAATACCATCACCCATACTTGTAGACATAGATTTATTAGACTTAAGTGTAAAGGATCTGATGATGATCGCTTAACGATCGAAACTGGTCATCCAAATGTATTTATTAATCTCAAGTATTTTTTTTTCAGGGATAGAGAAACACCCATTATAATTGGGTACGATCGTGTTGACCGACTGAAAAACATAAAGTTTGATTACTAAGGCAACACTGAAAAATGGCTTCCAACTCGATAATACAACTTTACTACTGTATGCTCAGAAACAATGTCGGATGTAATGATAGGCCTACTTTTGGAAAAGTTCTTTTGTTGTAATTTGTTCGATAAGATATGAGTCGGGTTGGCTGCATTATGAAATATATTCGCTTTATTCGTGTGTTGGAATGTGTGGCGTATCCTGTGTGACGTAGCACTGGGAAATGGGATTTCTTACACATATCAACTCCTCTCCTCCACATTTTATGTAAAGGTTTCTATCAGCAGTAGCCTACTTGATTCCTACCTTCTATTAAAATATTCGGCTTGTACGTTTTAGAATGCTCTCTCCTTCCAGTTCAGTGCAGGCAGTGGTGAGAGGAGCTGCATAACATACAGCCCTACTTCAAATTCATGGTTAGGACTGATTTTGTTGTTGCCTAAATATCAACAAATAAGTCAAGCAATCAACATGGGAAAGCTGTAATCACGTGTTTCTCTATTAGAGTTAACCCATAAACTTTAAAATGTAAGTGATGTTCTTAGAGGATAAAAACTTGACACCTTAATCCATTGGTTTGGTGCAACTTGTCTACAGATCGCCGACATCTGAGACTGCTGTTGGCCGAGGATGTGGATTGTCTGGGTGGCTTGTCCGTGGTGTTCCATGAGCTGCAGCTGGTACGGACCCAATTCCGTCCTCCTGACCCGCTAGATCCCCATCACTCTAGACACGAGCTGCTACTGGGAGACGTGCATTCCAGACCGGAACTGAGGGATGCTTATAGCCCCACAGCCTACCAGACACCATTACTGCGAGCAGACCAGGTAAACTATCCCCTTCTCCCACTTCCATCCTCCGCAAACACACTCATGCATACAGAAATTGGACATTTCGCCCGTATTGATCTCATAAGTCAACTTTCAACTTTTGCCTACTTTCGATTTTTGCAAAAAATGAAAGTAGACTTATGAGATCTACACGAGCCAAACGTTGTCAGTCTGTGTGTGAGTGTGTATATCTGTCCCCCATATCAATTCAAACAAAACGAAACTGAATTGAACGAAATTTGGTACAGAGGTAGCACTAGCAAAGGATACCTCAGTGTCTTGTTTTATATCGCCGCCATCTTGACAGAAACGAAATAGCGGCCACCCAAATGTTCAAAGCTTAAATCAAATTACAACTAACCTTTTCATCTGATCTCTGCCAAATTTTGCAACAACATGCCGTCATGTGGGAAACGTCGTTTGACCAAACTACAAGGTCATCAGCCAAATAGTTTGAAGATGGCGGCCGTGTATGTTTGAAATTCGATCTCCCCAATCAATTAAAACACAACAAAACCAAATCGAACCACCTTTGATACAGAGGTAGTTCTGGCAAGGGACAACTCAGTGGCATGTCGTATATCGCCGCCATCATAACGGAAAAGAAATGGCGCCCAACCATATGTTCTAAGCTTAAATCAAATTACGACTAACCTAATCATCCCATCTAAATTTACCTTAATGTGGGAAGTATATTTTACCCAAACTACATGGTCATCAGCCAAATAGTTTCTAGATGGTGGTCGTATGAATCATGCAAGTATATTAGCCTAACCATTACTTACGATTCAACAAGGCCCGGTCTCACCAAATCCGTTTATCGTACAGAGGGAGGTTTAAACTGTCCTCAAGAAGGTGACCCGTAGGTTATTAACATCTTCAAATAGCATATTATACCATAGCAGTGACTAACAGTTCAGGCCGACCGTGCCTTATAGTGCTGGGCCGTGCCGTCCCGTTGGGTCAAAATGGAGGCTATTGTTTGCTCGCTAGTCCATATTTTAGTAGCTTGATAGTCTTCCAGGAATGTACTGAACAAAATAATACAAATTTAGTATTAAATGGTTTATAAAAACGGTAGAAACCGCTAATGAAATCGTTCATTCCAAGACAAAAAAAAAGAATATGCTAGGCAGTTATACTAAAGCTGTTGTTAGCGTTGCTAGGCGTTGTGTGCATGTGTAGCAGTGTGATAGCGTGCCTGTCTCTTATTCTGAAGGTCTGAGGTTCAAGTCCTAGCGGCTTCAATTTTCTTACTTGTTCTTTTTATATTTATTGATTTATAACTACTCACACGTTACAATCTTAAGCATTTGCAAGTATTTGCAATCGAAAATATTATATATACTTATAACACCACATATTTCAACATTGGACTAGAGCCGTTAAAATTAGTTGTCCTTTATCCGCGGTAGAGTCTGTTGTTGTTGTTGTTGTTGTTGTTGTTGTTGTTGTTGTTGTTGTTGTTGATTCTTTAGGCGCTTTGCGGCATCATGGTCCTGTAGCCCCGTGTACTTGGGTGTGTGTAGAAGTTGTCTGATAACCTGTGTCACCGTGATGTCTTTACTAGTGTGTGTACTTGTACAGTAAATGAGGAAGGATTTGTGTAGGAAGCTGTCGTTGTTCCGCGGTAGAGTTTACTGATTGTTGTTGTTGTTGTTGTTGCTGTTGTTGATTCTTTAGGGGATTTGTGGCATCGTGGTCATCTAGCCCCGTGTACTTAGGTGTGTTTGTAAGTTGTCTGACAACCTGTGTCACTGTGATGTCTGTGTGTGTACTTTTAAACGAGGAAGGATTTGGGTAGGAAGCTGTTGTTTTTTGTTTCATTTGAGAGGCTTGGACATCATGGTCATTTAGCCCGTGCCCTTTGGTGAGTGTTGAATTTTGTCTGCTAACCTGTGTCATTGTGAGGGCTGTATTTCAAGGAGTATAATTGAATGTTGGTTGTAGTAGCTTATTGAATAACAATGTGCTATAACTATACCCATAGAATTAGGATAAAGTAGGCTATACGTTCTTTATCTTGTTCTCTTTGCAGTAGCCTATTATAAAGAGGGCTATGGTGATTAATACGGGTAAATGTAGTCTCATGAGATTAGGGAGAGAGTAAAGGCATGATTTGCAATACAATTCAGCTCGAAAATACTTGAAGAAGACTTGTTCACATACTCGAGCATCCATCTAAGGAATGATCTGAAATGGAGTAGGACTGCTCACGTGGGATATGTGGTCTTCAAAGGGTGCAAACCACTTCATTTTGTAATGAGGGCATTAAAAGCACAGTCTGGGAATACGGCTCAGTGGTTTGGGACCTATATCAAGTAGGGCACATCAATGAGTTGGAAATGGTACAAAGGAAGGATGCGAGGTTTATGATCAACGATTTTAATCCTAGGAGTAGACCCATATTTCTAAGCGAGATGCTTAACCGTCCGCGTTGGCCGAGAGCACTAACGCGCTACCTCGTGCCTCGATGGCTTCGGGAGAGCGTGGGTTCGTATCTCACCTGGGCCGTCCTGAAAATGGTTTTCATGGTTTCCCATTTTCACCACCAGGTAAATGCCGGGTCGGTTCCTTCCAATAGGTCCACGGTAGATTTCCTTCCAATATCCCTTCCCTGACCAGTCCTGAAAAGAAAGTACATGGCCATTGGCTGCACTAATAAAATAAAAATAAGCTAGATGCTTCTAATTTTTTTCCGCTGAAATACGGGTTTGCTTACTTATTTTATGATTTTTAATTAAGATAGCTTATTTTACTCATAACAAGTAAATTTAAAAGTAAATAGAGCTCCTAGCCATCATTTTATCATTCAAGCAATTCGTCCCCCATTTTATATCGAATAATAAGCAATACAGTATAATTGTAAACGGGGGAAGCCCCAGGATGTTGTAAAATAACACTGCGTAGTTGAAATTACGAGAGAAACTTGGGATGCCCCGCCGAATATCTTCTACTGCGATTAAGCTGTCCAATCCGGTATCGGCATGTTGTCACTTGGTTGGTGAATCCCCCACTTCCCAAGCCGTTAGGGCACAGCTTGCTGGTGCAATCAGTATTCTTCCTTCAGTCGTGCAACACGTGTTCGTGTGATACGGTGTATATGATCGCCATCGGTCATGTAGTAAGTTAAGAAATGCCACCCACAAAACATCTCAATATACTTTGTTGCGCAAATACGCGAACTAGTTTGGAAGAGATATACAGTGTTTAGCGAAGACGGTAGGGTCTTATTTTGTTTGTTGCGCGAAGAAAGTGTTTCTCCAAAGAACAAATATGACATCGTACAACATATTAACACAATGCGACATAAGGAGAGGGTTAAGAATAAATCTAAGTTAAATCAGCAACTAATTACAGGCCCTGTAGGCGAACAATCTAGTTCAGGTGATCCATTTTTCAAAGACCTGTGTTTAGCAATAGTGAGTTCGGACAACCTATTGTGGAAATTAAATAATGAGCAGTTTCGGGTATTTTTAGAAAAATACACAAACAGGACCAATCAACATTGCGAAAAAATTATTTGAAACATTGTTTTCAAGACGTAATTTTCCATGTTCGGGATCGACTGAAGCACGAAAAAATATGGATTTCTATTGATGAAGCCACAAATGCAGCAGGACAATATGTATGTAGTGCTGTTGTTGGTGCTATGAAAGCTGGCAGTAGATAATTTCTTCTTAATATTGAACCCTTGAAAAGAAGCTTATGAGACTCAGTTTCGGGGGGTGTAACAGTCCATTTCGTAAGTTGTTGTTAAAAGCGCTTCATTAACATGCAGGGTAACATATAACAACATAACATGCAGGAAAAAGTGAAGCCAGGGTTAAAACAAATGAATTTAATGTCAGATCAGCTATTTACAAAAAGAAATAAACAAACAAAACTCCCAAAATGACTCCCACTGAATAAATTAACTTGCCAAAAACTAGGCCTAATCTCAGGAGAGATTATTACTCGGACCAAATGTCCCACAAATCTGCAATGACAATATGTAACGTGTGTGCTGTTCTACATGCTTAACGATGAGTACAATTGAATGCATGATTCGTCATCATCCGGATAAACTTTCAGAAGACGAATCTGCATTGCTTAGAGCTAGACAGACGCGGGGAACAACTATACACAACTTAAAACTAAACCGACACTTCCTACATTAAATAAACAACAATGATTTCCGCTTGAAATTGGAATCAAGAACTGCTGTAGCAAAACGTTACTGCCTCAAATTAGGACTTCTCAAAATCAACACAAGTAAGTTAACACGTGACCAACAAAAGAAATACACATATGACCGCCGTCATTTTTACAAGCAAATACAACTACACCACACGGGTGTCACACACACAAACTAACATGAGCTGAGTCATAAAAAAATCACTAGGCTCAAAGCCAACATTTACATCATTAACATAATATTCCATCCATACGACATGCAATAATTCGTAACAAACGTGGCGAACTCCCCAATTAATTATGGTCCAAATAACCATCACAAAAGAACAGGTTTGCTAATGATAGCTTAATAGGGGTCAGTCGGACAAAAGGACTGCCTAACAAAATAAGTCACCGAGGCTAGACGGGCGCTAAGTGGAAATCTGCACATCTGTCAACCCACGTGCCAATAACCTCGACCTCCCAAGGCACGGGATCGAGTCTCGAAGAAGCGTGCCCCAAAGCACAATATATACGTGTGTGTGTGTTAGAACAAAATATATCTCAGCATTTCCCCTAGGAAATCCAAGAATCAGCATTGGACAAGGTACAGTAGCCTCCTCGGAGTGCCCTGCCTTTCCATCAAAATACAGCAACAACAATAATATGAGGGCGGTAGCACCATCTACCCCTCTTCACGAAGAATCAAAACACACACCTGACACAAGAACACACACAGAATCACACGTATGGGTTTGACAGAAACCTGAAATAAAATGACACAATTATTTTTCCACCAGCTCGCGCTTCCGTCCTAGTCTGTGACTAACGAACCTGAAAAGGACTCAAAACAAAATCTAAAAAAAATAGAACTAAGGTGTTCTACAATTACATCTTAATTTGTCGCGCTCGGCAACCCTAGTATGATTAATAACCTGTTCAGCAAACATCTTACAAAAATTACCTCCCTTTCCTATCAAAAATATGAACTTTAATAAAGCACCACTTATCGAATGTAACGAGTTTCGCATCCGCATGGATAAAATCACGTACACGCGCCGTGTACATTAAATATGACTCCAAAGAAAAATATACAGCAAACAACTTTGGCCACGCGCCAACGTACATTTAAAACACTAATGTCGGTGCACAACAAAAAATCTAAACAAGAAAAAGAATAAATGAACTATTTACAAAGTTCCCCCGCCTTATCTAACTACATATTGAGTAAATCAATTTTTGTACATCACCGTATCAGCTTGCAGAACATATAACCTCCGCCCCGGCTCATTTCCCTACGGGAAATTAGCCCTCCATCGATGACGTCGTCGAAGAAGCGATGCTCATCAATCCGTCTCCTGACCAAACGTCGGACATCTTGGCGTAGTCACTTGGACAGAAATGTTCAATGTTAATATAAATTGCCTAGCTATAATCGCTGTGAGTTACTACTTTCACTCACGATTGTCCTATGCGATTAATGATCGAAGACTTTCCCTAGCTTAGCATTCTCTTACACACGCACAATTATCATTTGAAAATATAACACAAAATTTACATAAATTATACACTTTAAACACATCGTCACTGGCTTGAAAAACAAGTTTTAAACATGACTGTCTCGCAGTCGTTATCTCACTAGATATCTCCACAGCTCTACGTGAACCTTGCTCGCTATGAGCACTACTGAAATGTTAGTAAAGTCTTGCCCATTAAGGGCTGAAAATCGTGACGCAGACTGGCGTGACCTTAGCTCACCAGAGCTCAAAACAGTTGTCACTAGTATGATTATTACGAGCGGTAAATCGTGACGCAGACTGGCGTGACCTTAGCCCACCAGAGCTCAAAACAATTGACCTCGAAACAGCTTCTCCTCGATCAATTTATTGGAAACTGACAGAGTGAGGTGGAGTGGGGAGAATTAAGAAAAATATTCTAGAGTTTTCATCTCACAAACATGGGACTAGTATCAATCTTCATCATTTTATTCAAACGTCTCAGCGCGCTTATGCGGAGTTATTTCGGATCGGCAGTTCTTTAGATATGCGTTCCCGCGCCTTTTTTTTAGAGGGTACGCCACCCATCGCGTGGTTTTGGCGTGGTCTCATCTGATTGGGTGATTCAATCCTAGGTCGGTTGAAACTCACTCGTGACCATCCCCTAATGACTCCAATTTTGGTGCGCGTTGTTACACAATTTGTCCTTGAACTCGGCTTACTCGGTCGTCTTCAAGAATAACTACCAAGCCTGCCTCTGTGGTAATCATTGCAACACACTAACTTGGCTTCCCCTTTGTCAATTTCTACATGTACTGCCTGGGCCCCAGTAATAATAATAATAATAAATCATGAATACTTATTCATCGCAGATTAATAAGGGTTCAATATACAAGTATTTAACCGAGTAAATCATTCCACTATTGCAAAATATTTCAATGACTCGTTAGCAATATTTTAGCCAGAAGAGGCACGGTATGATAATGTATTATTTCTCAGTGATGCTGCTCCATATATTGCTAAAGCAGGAACTGGATTAAAAGTCCTTTATCCTAAGTCAGTTCACCTGACGTGTCTTGCTCATGGTTTACATCGTGTCGCTGAAACAGTTAGGAACCAATATAAAGACGTTGATCTTCGTGTCTCTAGCGTGAAGAAAGTGTTTGTAAAGTCACCGATTCCAGTTCAAAAATTTCATGAAGTCCTTCCAAATTTGTCTTTACCGCCTCAGCCAGTTTTAACTCGATGGGGTTCGTGGTTAAAGACTGTGTCATACTACGCAGAACATTTCAATGACGTAAAATCAGTATTGTACTACTTAAATGTAGAAGATGCAGTCAGCATTGCCGCAGCAATATTGGCATCCAAGATAAGATACATTTAATTTTAATTTTTAATTTGCTTATTTTTTGTGATTATTTGTTACTTTTCGTGCTTATATGCTCGCTTATTTCACCATTTGATTTTGCTTACAAATCCGGGCTCTAGTTATTAACCTTTCAAGATACGATTACCGCTGAACTTTTCTGCACCAGCGTTTGTTGATAATACGCAACTGGAGCCTTGCAGGACGAGAAATGGGACACAGTGATGACGGACTGTAGACTGCTCATAAGTCAAGCAGCAACATCACAGCTTGGTGTAACAGAAACTCATGTCACCATGCAGAGGAGAACGATGACTGATGCAACTGGAGCTGAGGCATATCCTTCCCGCGTGACTGTACCTGTCGACCATGCAGGCTGACAGCGTGGTACAAGTAAACAAAGAATAGTTCCCACCTCTGCCACCGGTAATCGTATCTTGAAAGGCTAATGCCGGTACTTGAATGATCTAGAAATTAGGGTGGAAATCTCTGGAAGATAGAAGGACAAAATCCAGACTATATGCTGTTTAACACTTACACTAATAGGCCAGCATGGGGAGAACTAAGCAAACGTCTGGGAAATCCCACCTACCTTACCAGGGCAGATTATCCACACAAAGTAAAGGGACGACCGCAGCTTACAAATTATGGGAAATATTTTTTCATTAATCGTGGTACTGTACCGGGATAAAAGATCCACGGACTGTGTTTTTTTTTCTTTGTGCTGTTTGTTATGTTGACCTTGTATCAGCAAACAGCTGCATCATATCATGGCATCCCTGGATGTTGGGATGTGATGTGGTTACTGCGCATTGAGGAAGGCAACGGGAAACCACCTCAATTATTTTTCCCTAGTACATAAACAACCATGACATTGTCAGAGCAAGAAGTACCGTCTACTGATCATGAGGCGTGGAACCCAAGATCCGGCAGGGGAAGAAAGGAGGCTTCTCAGGTCGTCATCCAGCGAAATCCTCAAAAGAACGAATTGATGAACATCGGAACGTGGAATGTAAGAACCTTCCAAGAGGCAGAAAAACTGGAAGAGTCCAACAATGTAATGAATGAAAAAGACATGGATGTTCTGGGGTTGTGTGAAATCAGAATACCAGGAAATGGCGATTTCTACAGTGATGATTTCAGAATGATCTACAGTGGCAGCACAAGAGGAGGAGGTAATGGAGTAGGACTTCTGCTTGGACGCAAATGGGCAAGAAATTTGATGAACACCTACCACGTAAATGAAAGGATTATAGTTGTAAAAATCAAAACAAGTCCCAGGAATATAGTTGTTATTCAAGTGTACTTTCCCACATCGAACAGCTCAGATGAAGAAATTGAAGAAATGTACGAACATATTGACCAAATATGGAATCTGATAAAGGAATCAGATAATGTAATAATTATTGGAAATTTTAACGCTATTGTTGGAAGTCATCCAGATCGGGAAGGAATTGGGAAGTTTGGACTGGGTATCAGGAACAAACGAGGAGAGGGATTACTTAACTTATGTGATCAGTACAATATGATCGTGACAAACACATTATTTGAAGTACCATTGCGGCGAAGATATACCTGGACAGCCCCGGGTGACACTGCTCGTTATCAGAATGATTATATACTTGTCAAGAGAATATATCGCACTCAAGTTAAATCAAGCCATAGCTACCCTGGAGCAGAGATTGACAGTGATCATCGCCTAGTCATGGCCAAATTCAATATCCAACTGAAAAAGAACCGACATAAGAAAACGAACCCTCTAGATGTGACTAAACTAAAGGACAACAACAATGAAGTGATTTTCGCCCACAAAACGAATGAATTGGTTGAAGACTTGAAGAATCGAAATGGGAAAATATAGAAGAAGATTTTGATAAATATAGCTCATCAAACACTGGGAACAAGAATTTTGGAACCAAGGAAACCGTGGATTACAGGAGAAATATTGGATCAGATAGTAAAGAGAAACCAGCACAGGAGGGAGAATACCATAAGAAGTCAGGAGCAATATAGACTTGTTAAAAAGTCAGTATGCGGTGGAAAGAATACCTTGAAGAACTATATGATGGGAATGTATCTAATAAAGCATGGTATATTGAACCGGAAGATGATATAGAAGAAGATGATAAGGGCCCTGCTATCACAAGAAGAGAATTTGAATCAGCGCTTGAAAGAATAAGTGACAATAAAGCTTGCGCTCCAGATACCATACAGGGAGAACCACTAAAGAATATGGGTGAGAAAATTAAAGACCTACTTTATGATGCAATCTGCAGACGCTATGATAGTGGCAAAATTCCTGAAGACTTCGCCAAAAGCAGAACAGTTATGATATCAAAGAAAGGAAGTAGTGCAGAATGCTCTGAACACAATAACCACTACACTGCTCTCTCATGCATCTAAAATGTTATTGTCAATACTAAAGGCCAGAATAAATAACAAACTTGATTTCCAAATTGATCCAGATCAGTTTGGTTTTAGGAAGGGAATGGAACGAGAAGCAATCTTGGCTCTACGAACAATATTAGAAAGAAGAATGGAGATTTGTAGATATTGAAAAGGCCTTTGATAATGTAAGTTGGGACCAACTCTTCAAAATTATTAAATCTTCGGGATTAGACTGGAAGGATAGGAGGCTGATACTACGACTTTATGAAAATCATACCACAATAGTAGACATCAAAGGAAGCAGTCAGGAAGTAAAAATCAGGAAGGGAGTAAGACAGGGTTGCCCCCTTTCACCGTACCTCTTCAATGTATTCATCGAAAAAGCTATAAATAAGTTCAAAACGAACACAAAGGGAATTAGAATAAATGGACAACAAATCCATTGTATTCGCTTTGCAGATGATACAGCAGTGGTTGCAGACCCAGAAAAGGAATTATCCAAGATGCTGAATATAGGCTACTGTTATCATATTTAGTAGATTTATACTTAAACATTAACGTGAAGAAGACAAAATATTAGTTGTAAGTAAACATCCTGAGCGAAATCACACCAACATTAGGCTTGCTAACAAAGTAGTGGAACAAGTCACCAGTTTCCCTTAACTCGGAAGTTTAATCACAAATGATAACCGCTGCAGCAAAGAGATAAGAAGAAGAATAGCGCTTGCCGAACAAGCATTCAGCAACAAAAGAACTCTTCTAAACCAATATACATCTAGATATTGAGATTAGGAAAAAATTTGTGATGTCATTTGTGTGGAGCGTACTCTTATATGGATGTGAATCTTGGACAACTCGAGAACAGGATAGGAAATGGCTTGAAGCGTTTGAGATGTGGGCCTGGAGGCGAATGCTAAAGGTCAGTTGGATTGAAAAAAGAACAAACGAAAGTGTACTGCGAGAAATCCAGGGGAAGAAACAGCTGATGGTAACAGTACATAGAAGAACAGCTAAATACATTGGACACACCGTGCGTCATAATACCTTTCTAACCTTGGTAAAGAAGGGACGAAGTCGACCTAGGAAGCAATTCCTTCCAGTATTGATGCAAAACGTAGGATGCGGTTCCTATTGTGACATGAAAAGACAACTGAAGACAGAAGACAATGGTTGAATCGACAAGGCATTGCCTTTAGACATTGATTCATTGATTGATTGATTGATTGTGTTGTTTGTGGTCCATTAGAGTAATTCATACGTTGTTTGGTAACATTTTTCTTGTAATTATGTGTAGAATCGAAACATATCAAACATTTTACGACAAACTAAAAATATATTTAAAAACGTTTGATAGGCCGATGTCCACAGTGGAAATACGGCTGGTCCTAATCCCCTGCGCTTGTGCCTGTGCAGTTTGTGGGTGTGTGAGTGGCACCCAGACGCATTCCCAGTTTGCTAGCCCTATGGGATACGTTCAACGGTCTCTCACAAAGTGATTGTAGTAGCAACGGTTTTTGGGTGAACCATTCGCCGTATGTAGAGCCACCCTGGGCCACATTTCTTTGTTTTATTATACTGCACAATCTAGTGCAATCACAAAGTTTATAGAACGAATGATTAGCCTGCTAGATAGGTTTCAGTACTGTGGCGAAAATATTTTTACTGCCAAACCGCGGACATTTTAACATACATTTATCACGACTTTCGGCATTTTATGGTGTATGAAACCATTTTTCAGTGTTGCGTTAGTAGGCTACTCAAAATTTAATGTTTTTCAGTCGATCATCGCGAATCTACCTAACTGTAATGGGTGGTTCCCTAATCCTGAAAAAAATACCTTGAGATTAATAAATACACGTGGATGACCAGTTTCGATCGTCAAGCGATCATCATCAGATCCATTATACTTAGGATTTTAAATCTATATCTACAAGTATGGGCGATAGTATTTGCAATACGTACACGTATTTAGTTGCATTTTCATTCCTCGAATCTCACATTTCCGGTTGCTTAGTTATTATACCGCACACACCCTATATGCCTAGGTGGAGCGAGATTCTAGCAACCAACTGTTTTTAACTTCTTGATGACTTCCATCATTGATGCCACAGGTACCGGTTAGTCTGGATATTCTGAAAGGCAGTGACTAACAAGATCGTTAATCGTTTGAAATGAACATTTTATGATGAATTTCGTTGGTTGGAAAATCTCATCATTCTTTTTATTCTGTCGTTTTGGGGTTACCAATGTTGTCACTGGAGTGGTAAAGAGAATGAATGAGATGTGACTAATGAGTCCTTCTTACATCAGCTACTCACAAGGTCTGTGAGGACACCAAACGGGTTTGGAGATGTCCTGCATTGTAAATCATGATGTAAGCTCGTCTTGGGTTAATACATGTTCGTCTGGATTTCCGTAAGAGACTGGGCGAAAAACTTAATTCCTATTCGCGAAGCGTGTTCCTCTGTTTGCAGATGTTTACTGGTGACTCCCAAACAAGTCCAGGCCGTCCAGCACATTCTCTCTTGGTACCTTAATTTGATCATTTAGATACATTTCCTCAATTAGTGCCTAGATCCAATGGAGCAATTGTTACCATCGCCTCCAAAAATAATCTGTCGAACATAGGCCTTCTACGTTGAAGTGCACTAGGATGACGAACCTTGTAATACGAGAGAAATTTAAATGGTTTAATTTTGGGTATTCGAATTTTTGCGGACATTCTAAGAGAGGATTTTCCTATCTCTTTCACACTCAATGCTGTACTGTATAAAGTGTCTTTTATAGTGATTGGGCATATCTATCAATTAATGACACAGATTAATGACACTGTGGAACAATCTGCCTCGCTCTGTCAGAGGAGCAACCCCGTCCAGCTTCAAGCAGTGTTGCCAGCAGTACATACTCACTAAGTAAATGAAAGTTGAACTCAACATTTATGCTTATATTCTTACGTCGTATTACATATATTCAAACTTTCCAATTCTCACTTTCTCATTTACTCTCTGTTTAGATATCTAAATAACCTCCTTCAGTAACGACTAATTATCTTCATCATCATCTTCATCACCATCATTAGTCTACTTTTTTTCAGTAGCCTATTTCCTTTACCTTACTGTAATTTTAAACTTACTCCTAAGTATCTTAGTTATTCACCCTAACAATGCAACAATTTACAGCCTACACCACCAAGCTAATCCAGTTTATATGTATTTTATATTGTATAAATATTGTAAAATTGTTAGATTTAAGTTGTATTTGTATTGTATATTATCAAGCTAATCCATTTCATATGTATTTTATATTATTTCAACATTGTAATATTGTTAGATTTAAGTTGTATTTGTATTGTATATTATCAAGCTAATCCATTTCATATGTATTTTATATTATTTCTACATTGTAATATTGTTAGATTTAAGTTGTATTTGTATTGTTCATTATTTATTATTTGTATAATCTGGTTAGATGGAAGAGAGGGCCCAATGGCCCTAATCTTGCCAGTCAAAATAAATCTATCTATCTATTATTATTACTTATGCACATCGTAATACAGACACCGCAATGACACAGGCTACCCCACAACATCTACCCACAATATTGATGCCCACATTAAATAGCTCATAACCAGAGCGTTCCAACACCAGAAACCAAATTTTGCAAGAGCTGAGAAAGTTATTTTTCAAATTTATTGATTTTTTAAAATAAACAAAACTAAATTTGAGGGTTTTTATCTGCTTTTCTTTTAATTTCAAAATGAAACCTATTAATAGTACTGAGCGAAGGAAAGCTTGCTTGGTGGAAATGCATTATAATATTTGCAGGATTCATCCAAGAGCCCACTGGTGCAATAAACATTAGTGTAGCCATTTAGCGGCCACCCGTGGCGTTTTGGAGCTAAACGCGTATTTCGACTCAGCATAACTCCCTAGAAATTTAATGTTTTCCATACAGAGTACAGTACATAAGAGGGAAGAGGAGGAACATCCTGACCAGGGACGTGACCACGGGGTGTTAGGGGATTCTCGTGCACCCCATGAATCAACTTTGCACTCTTTAGTGCAGCCCCCAGAGAAAACAGGTTGACGTACTTAGCAACAATCGTTTTATGATTACGAAAGAAAGAAAGAAAGAAAGAAAGAAAGAAAGAAAGAAACGTTATCGTGTTTTAAACTATTTTTCAGTGTTGTCTCAGTAAATGTAATTAGAATGCTTTTCAGTCGGTCAACACGATTGTACCCAAATTGCAAGTCCCTAAACCTGAAAAGGAGAACATTGATTAATGTCACGTAATAGTTTATGGGATAACACCCATTGCAATTTGGGTACAATTGTGTTGACCGACAGAAAAGCATTTGAATGAAAGAAAGATGAGGTTGCTCCGTTATACAATGTTAACTAATTATTGTATTTTATGTTTTGAAATTAAGAAGAACATTATTTGGTGATTGGATTAATAAGTTTATTAATGGGAAGATAGTCTCCTTTCTTTCGATACATCACAGAAGAGCGTTGCCAAAGTATCAGAATATGCACTACTAGCAGTAGTGCCCGGCTTCGCCCGGTTTTTTTGTTTTATGGATGATAATGAATACTACTACAGAACTGGCACATGATACTTAAACTACCAGCACATATATATACATATATATATATATAACTTTTTGTGGTGGTGGTGATGGTGGTGGTGGTTGTTGTAGTGAGGGTGATGAGCAGTACAGTATAATGGACGTAACATTTAGGTCATTTTCCCCTAATGATAATAATGATAATAATGAATAGGGAAACTGCTATTTACTAACTACAGCACTGACACATGTAATTTACAAACAAATTTCTAAAAATGATTAGAAAGAGGAGTAAGTGAAATAAAAGACACTGCCTAGGGCCTATATCTCATTGTCTGTTAGAAATGTAGAGACCAAGAGTGTCGTCTTTTGTCGCATAACGCCGTAGGAAAGTAAACAGAACACTTTGGAAAACTTCAGCTGTCCCGAGCTCCTGAGGTAGCAATAGTATCATTTATGGCCACATAGCGCTCAACGGTAATTTTCGGAATAAATTAAGGTAAATTTGAAAGCAGCAATGCAGCTGATAACCTCAATGTATTGCACCAACACCATTGCACTTATACAGATGCATAATATGTTCATGATGATAACTGTTTTAAGGGGCAAAAGAAATCTTTTTGCACTAATTACTCCCCGTGACTGCAATTTATAAGCAGCGCAAGATTCAACTATTTTCGCAATTCTGCACCAGAACACTGGTAGGGGTGACGCGATGCAGCCCGAATTGCCAGTCTACAATAGACTTATTAAAATACTCTTACAGTTACACTACTACGGACATGAATGATTCAAGGGCCTTAATACATGGTTTTCAAGTTCAGTTTGTTTGTTATTCTAAATGTAGGGAATGGAGAGCGTTGTCCAAAATATCAAGTGGACAGTGTTACCAGCAGGATTTCAAAGTGTATGTATAATTTGGTGCAATTAGGAAGAACGGTGTAGATTTGTGATAAAGGGCCTAATTGCAGGGAATGGAGTGGTCTGTCCGAAATTTAAAGTGGACAGTGTCACCCGCAGGGTTCCAAAGGGTAAGTATACAAAATGTGGTTCAGATCGGTGAAACGGTGTAGATTTGTGCCAATGGACCTAAATGCAGGGAATGGAGTGGTCTGTCCGAAATTACAAGCATACATTGTAACTCGTCGGGTTCCAAACTGTAAGTATCTGAAATTTGGTTCAGATCAGTGAAACGGTGTAGATTTGTGCCAAAAGGCCTAAATGCAGGGAATGGAGTGGTCTGTCCGAAATTTCATGCTGACAGTGTTAATCGCAGGATTACAAAGGGTAAGTATAGGCCTACACATTTTGGTTCAGATCGGTGAAACGGTGTAGATTTGTGTCAAAGGGCCTAAATGCTGGGAATGGAGTAGTCTGTCCGAAATTTCATGCAGGCAGTGTTCCTCGTAGGGTTCGAAAGGGTAAGTATACAAATTTCGGTTCAGATCGGTGAAACGGTGTAGATTTGTGCCAGAGGGCATAAATGCAAGGAATGGAGTGGTCTGTCCGAAATTTCATGCTGACAGTGTTAGTCGCAGGGTTCCAAAGGGTAAGTATACACATTTTGGTTCAGTTCGGTGAAACGGTGTAGATTTGTGTCAAAGGGCCTAAATGCGGGGAATGGAGTGGTCTGTCCGAAATTTCATGCAGACAGTGTTCCTCGTAGGGTTCCAAAGGGTAAGTATACAAATTTTGGTTCAGATCGGTGAAACGGTGTAGATTTGTGCCAAAGGGCCTAAATGCAGGGAATGGAGTGGTCTGCCCGAAATTTCATGCAGACTGTGTTACTCGCAGGGTTCCAAAGGGTATGTATACAAATTTTGGTTCAGATCGGTGAAACGGTGTAGATTTGTGCCGAAGGGCATAAATGCAGGGAATAGAGTGGTCTGTCCCAAATTTAACATAGCCTAAACTATTCCTCTTGAATCTGGCTATCATATAAAGACAGAATTTTTTTTAATCCGACTGATAGTTCCAGAGATTAAGCGCGCTTAAACACAAAAACACGCAAACACACAAATTCTTCAGCTTTATTATATTATGAATATCTATGACTTTAGTCATTTTTTCAAGTTTTTCCGTATTGACTTTGATAACTTATGTACTTGTCCACTATACAATACAAAATATCTTTTTATTTATACATTTTGATACATGTTTCGGCCCTGTGGGCCTTCTTCAGTCAAAATCAAAAAATTCTCCTAGATCATTCTAAAGGTTGGTCTCTCATAAAAAAAAATTGTAAATCAAATTTTACATCGTCAGGATGCTTAAAATACATGAATATAAAATGCTTAAAGACATTAAAAGATTTAAAAATGCACGAAATTTTGAAACGTGGGCTCCATTCTTGTTTTCGGGATCCATTTATTCCTTAAACAATTCTTTAAGAATTTTATATCCTTACATAGACTGCTAATTTTAACCTTTGTGCTGGAGAATTTATGTGCTTCAATATATGCCTGGTTGGCTTCATTATGAATATCTATGACTTTAGTCATTTTTTCAAGTTTTTCCGTATTGATTTTGATAACTTATGTACTTGTCCACTATACAATACAAAATATCTTTTTATTTATACATTTTGATACATGTTTCGGCCCTGTGAGCCTTCTTCAGTCAAAATCAAAAAATTCTCCTAGATCATTCTAAAGGTTGGTCTCTCATAAAAAAAATTGTAAATCAAATTTTACATCGTCAGGATGCTTAAAATACATGAATATAAAATGCTTAAAGACATTAAAAGATTTAAAAATGCACGAAATTTTGAAACGTGGGCTCCATTCTTGTTTTCGGGATCCATTTATTCCTTAAACAATTCTTTAAGAATTTTATATCCTTACATAGACTGCTAATGTTAACCTTTGTGCTGGAGAATTTATGTGCTTCAATATATGCCTGGTTGGCTTCATTATGAATATCTATGACTTTAGTCATTTTTTCAAGTTTTTCCGTATTGATTTTGATAACTTATGTACTTGTCCACTATACAATACAAAATATCTTTTTATTTATACATTTTGATACATGTTTCGGCCCCGTGAGCCTTCTTCAGTCAAAATCAAAAAATTCTCCTAGATCATTCTAAAGGTTGGTCTCTCATAAAAAAAATGTAAATCAAATTTTACATCGTCAGGATGCTTAAAATACATGAATATAAAATGCTTAAAGACATTAAAAGATTTAAAAATGCACGACATTTTGAAACGTGGGCTCCATTCTTGTTTTCGAGATCCATTTATTCCTTAAACAATTCTTTAAGAATTTTATATCCTTACATAGACTGCTAATTTTAACCTTTGTGCTGGAGAATTTATGTGCTTCAATATATGCCTGGTTGGCTTCATTATGAATATCTATGACTTTAGTCATTTTTTCAAGTTTTTCCGTATTGATTTTGATAACTTATGTACTTGTCCACTATACAATACAAAATATCTTTTTATTTATACATTTTGATACATGTTTCGGCCCTGTGAGCCTTCTTCAGTCAAAATCAAAAAATTCTCCTAGATCATTCTAAAGGTTGGTCTCTCATAAAAAAAATTGTAAATCAAATTTTACATCGTCAGGATGCTTAAAATACATGAATATAAAATGCTTAAAGACATTCGTGCATTTTTAAATCTTTTAATGTCTTTAAGCATTTTATATTCATGTATTTTAAGCATCCTGACGATGTAAAATTTGATTTACAATTTTTTTTATGAGAGACCAACCTTTAGAATGGTCTAGGAGAATTTTTTGATTTTGACTGAAGGAGGCTCACAGGGCCGAAACATGTATCAAAATGTATAAATAAAAAGATATTTTGTATTGTATAGTGGACAAGTACATAAGTTATCAAAATCAATACGGAAAAACTTGAAAAAATGACTAAAGTCATAGATATTCATAATGAAGCCAACCAGGCATATATTGAAGCACATAAATTCTCCAGCACAAAGGTTAAAATTAGCAGTCTATGTAAGGATATAAAATTCTTAAAGAATTGTTTAAGGAATAAATGGATCCCGAAAACAAGAATGGAGCCCACGTTTCAAAATTTCGTGCATTTTTAAATCTTTTAATGTCTTTAAGCATTTTATATTCATGTATTTTAAGCATCCTGACGATGTAAAATTTGATTTACAATTTTTTTTATGAGAGACCAACCTTTAGAATGATCTAGGAGAATTTTTTGATTTGACTGAAGAAGGCTCACAGGGCCGAAACATGTATCAAAATGTATAAATAAAAAGATATTTTGTATTGTATAGTGGACAAGTACATAAGTTATCAAAATCAATACGGAAAAACTTGAAAAAATGACTAAAGTCATAGATATTCATAATGAAGCCAACCAGGCATATATTGAAGCACATAAATTCTCCAGCACAAAGGTTAAAATTAGCAGTCTATGTAAGGATATAAAATTCTTAAAGAATTGTTTAAGGAATAAATGGATCCCGAAAACAAGAATGGAGCCCACGTTTCAAAATTTCGTGCATTTTTAAATCTTTTAATGTCTTTAAGCATTTTATATTCATGTATTTTAAGCATCCTGACGATGTAAAATTTGATTTACAATTTTTTTTATGAGAGACCAACCTTTAGAATGATCTAGGAGATTTTTTTGATTTTGACTGAAGAAGGCTCACAGGGCCGAAACATGTATCAAAATGTATAAATAAAAAGATATTTTGTATTGTATAGTGGACAAGTACATAAGTTATCAAAATCAATACGGAAAAACTTGAAAAAATGACTAAAGTCATAGATATTCATAATGAAGCCAACCAGGCATATATTGAAGCACATAAATTCTCCAGCACAAAGGTTAAAATTAGCAGTCTATGTAAGGATATAAAATTCTTAAAGAATTGTTTAAGGAATAAATGGATCCCGAAAACAAGAATGGAGCCCACGTTTCAAAATTTCGTGCATTTTTAAATCTTTTAATGTCTTTAAGCATTTTATATTCATGTATTTTAAGCATCCTGACGATGTAAAATTTGATTTACAATTTTTTTTATGAGAGACCAACCTTTAGAATGATCTAGGAGAATTTTTTGATTTATTATATTAGTATAGATTAGTTTATTAAATTTTGAAAAGTCACGCAACCTACATAAGCAGGCACGCATCACGATTCTCGGGAGTTCTGGGCAGTAGACAGCTACAGTATTCGAGAATAACCAATTTGTTCTAAATTCTAATTTATTCCAAAGGTGTCATCCTAAATAGGGGATTTCTCAGTTTTTATCCTATTTTCATCGTATGCGTTATAGGCTTGTGAGATCGATTTTTCTCCTCGCCTGAGTGTTAATGTGTGAGTTTGTACCCGTGTATGTCCATCCTCCAAAATAACTTTCGGTCAACTGAATCAATGTTAATGAAATTAGTTCCATGGCTTTCAAATTTTCAGAATCGTTAACAAAGCGGCCACGCGAAATATAGTACTTCATCAGTAAATTCAGTATGTGTGAATCTTTTGCAACATTCGACCTTCATAAATTGTGTATAGTGATAGGGACCATAAACTAAGTTTACATATGTGACACATGAAACTTGATGCGTCCCAACCAACGTATCTTTTATTGTAAACCTACTGTTTAAGCAGAACTCATTCACATCCTTGATACTTCGCGTTTGATATCAACAGAATATAATATGAGAACATTGCGCTCTTTTTTTTAAATGTGTAACATCTTTCCACTCGGTTGCTGGATATTTTTGTGGGAGTGATTTTGGAAAAGGGACGGAAACAATGAGCGCGCGCGGTGGAAGAGATTGGTACCACGACGTACTGTCGGCCATGTGGCTATGTAGAATGTATATTGCATACGGTTTACTTCACGGTTTGGAGGCCCCATTAAAGATATTCCTACAATAAATCATCTTCAAGTTATCGTTCTTTGGTGTGAACATATTCATTAGGCTATATCATATTTGCTGAAAACAATTATGATTTATTGAATATTCATACTTTTGCTATATTCTTATTTAATGTAAGCATTCGAGGTACTGTCGGCCAACATACAGCCCTATGTGGAATGTATATCGCATACGGTTTACTTCAAGGTTTGGAGGCCCCATTAAATATATTCCTACAATAAATAATCTTCAAGTTGTCGCTCTTTGGTGTGAAAATATTCATTATATCATATTTGCTGATTACAATTATGATTTATTAAATCTTCATACTTTTGCTGTGGAATGTATATCGCGTAAGGTTTACTTCAAGGTTTGGAGGCCCCATTAAAGATATTCCTACAATAAATCATTGGTACCAAGACGTACCTCGCTCATGCGCACCGGTCAGGATTTGGCACTGGAGTTTTACAAGTAGTTATTTCAATGACCAACAGAGTTCACTGTTAACGAGGGATTTGCGCTCCCGGCAGACACATAGTAGGATAACATGTCACATGTTACACATCATGCGACTGTAAGGATTTTTTTTTTTTGAAGTAGAGACTATTGTTGAGTTGAAATGACGTGTTAAAAATTGTAGGTTGATAAGCACTTACGTAATAATGGTCGAGTTTAGCCGCGTGGTTAGAGTTACAGGCTATCACCCGTTTGGCTGTGGTTCGAAACCAAATAAGGTTAGTTTTTTACTTGATGTTTTATATTTTTTAATGTATTGCTTTATAAAAACTCAGACTTAAAATTATCAAGCACTAGACTATTGAAGTACCGGTATCCTATATGTAGCCATGCATGTGAAGTTCGTGACATGCACTTGAATTCGAATTTCATAGAACTGATGCGTACATTTAATTTAATTTACGCTGAAACATGAACCGCTACTATTAGAAATCGATTTCCACCGTTTTTGTTTTTGTTTCCTCAATCAAAGAATCTCCAGAAAATTATCAAAAGGAATTTTAACCATGAGTAAATTTAACGGTTGTATGTAGAGAGCGGTAGCCAACGCGATGAATATCATTAATCACAGCACAAATACAGTAAACAGCTAGTACATCTGCTATCGCTCACTCATGTCTGCACTACGTATACTTGAGGTTGCGTAATTTCATGCATTGCCCGGGGAATTCTGAATGCACTCTTCACCCTCAAACGTTAGCGAATTCAGAGCACCAAGTCACAGACACAGAGCATATGCTAGGCTATAAAATCATTATTACGACAGACTACTAACAAAACTCTTTTGGAATGTGTGTACCTAGCCAATCTACGAAGAACACTCAAACTGCCTAACACCTGTTCTACGTGAACGTCAGTAGACCTCGTCATCCGGTTCATAAGGGAGAATGGCTACGTTTGAAAGTTTTAATTTAAGACTTTTAGTACCGTACAGGTTTAGTTTATTTTAATACTTTTATTATGTAGGCCTACATATCTATTTTTTATTTTGAAAATGCCTAATTTGTTTTATTGTTTATTATCATCCTCGATTTTTCTTCTTTCATTTAAATAAGGGATAATGTTAGGGGTCACTCATTTTCTATGCAATTCATTTTCGTTTTCATCTCTGGTAGTGAGCTGTTTTTATCTTGATCATTTCATTTCATATCATTTCATTAGGGGCTGATAACCTAGATTTTTGGTCTCTTAAAACAACAATTATCATCATCATCATCATCATCATCATCATCCAAACGACCCAAGAAAATGCCGGAAGATGCATCTGTCTTACAGATCTGGGTATACTAGGCCATGCCCTAAAAGTAAATGCACTTATTTTCAGTTTCCTTTTAAACATATTTGGGTATCCGTATGTGATATTAGTAGACTGTGTGTTGAAGGTGTAAAGCCTCCGTGGTTTAGGCGGCAACACGCCGGCCTCTCACCGCTGGGTCCGTGGTTCAAATCCCGGTCACTCCATGTGAGATCTGTGCTGGACAGAACGGAGGCGGACAGTTTTTTTCTCCGGGTACTCCAGTTTTCCCTGTCAAAATTCAATTCCAGCAACACTCTCCACTATCATTTCATCTGTCATTCATTTAATCATTGCCCCAGAGGAGTGCGTCAGGCCTCGACAGCCGGCACAGTTCATATCCTCACCGCTAGATGAGGGCTTCATTCATTCCATTCCTGACCCTGTCGGAGACTGGAAGCAGGCTGTAGATTTTCATTTTCCGTGTGTTGCAGGTACATGGCTGTCACATCTGCAGCATGGTTGCTGTAGCCACGGAGCGTTCCCCACCGCACTTGAACGCCAAGCCACCCCTGCCAGCCTACCTGGGCGGTACATGGGCCAGCCCTCGCTGCGAGACGCGACCCCTAGGGCTCTTCCTGATGCGCCGCATGCTGTTCGACCCCGGGGAGCGGCGCTGGCACGCCGAGAACCGCTTCTTCGCCGACCCAGCGTGTGCTACTGGAATATTTGTTGCTTCAGCCTGGGGCTCCTATGAGCTGCCTGGCAGTCCTGTCTCTGCGGGGCGCACAGAAGTGAACCTACACCTCCAGCACGCCGCGCTCACTGCCCTGGACTCGAGCCTAGCCCGCAAATTGCAGGACGACACACTGTGCATCACTGGCGGGCCCTGGCGCGTGGGGATCCCCCGGGACCTCGGGCCCTCGCTGGGGTGTGCACCCTTTGGCATCGCAGTTACGGGAGTGGAGTACGAGCTCGTTCGTGTGGAGGTGGATATCCATGGCAACCCACTGCTGTTCCTCGGTCAGCCTGACACTGATAACAGACGGCGGGGTCCTGGTGACCGCCCCACCGCATTCCAGCCACCGCTAGTTCAGTGTCGAGCGCCCCTTCTACACACAAACCAATACACCTACTCGGCGGTACCTCGCCTCGCACCACACTGGGCTCTCGCCCTACTGGCCACCGCGTGTTCCATAGCCCACAGCTTTACCGACGGCAGCTGAACACTCCGGACTTGGAAACCCATGAAATAATTATTATGAGGGCGAAATGATATTAACTTATTGCTCATTCGAATCGAACTCAAATGGGCCTATTGACAAAGTTGAAAGAAATGGTTACAGAATCATTGCTATTCACATCGGTGTGAGTGGAAGGTTACATGACGGTAAATGTAGCCAGTACATGGTTGGCTTCGAGTTCTTGTAAGCTACGTGGGGAAGTCAGCAAATAGGTCACCGAGTGACACGAGATAACTGTATATAGTAATCGTTAATTTCTGATACTGTCAAAAGTTAGCAGCACAGTCCAGCTTGACGACTTATTAGGCAGCAGGTAATTCTTGCAAATAAGCAACTGAATAGTGAGCATTACGACTGTCCTTGCCACCAATTCAATACAGTGGCCGCATGAAATATTTAACAATATTCAATATTCTAGAAAACCATGAGAGATAACCAGAAAATATGCACAATTATAGGAAACTGTATAGAAAGTTCCTTTACGAGAGTTTCAAATACGGTACCACAAAAGCCTAACCAACATGGTGGCCACGCGAATTGTTTTCCCCTTCTGGTGACTTAATCTTCTGATCACCGCAAAACTTAATATGGTAACTCAAAATGTAGAGTTGAATATATAACTTGAAAATTTACTGTAATTCAACTGTTTTCAAAGATTCAATTGGTTTAGCAAAACATTATTCAAAATGCTTTTTAATGTACCTTTATTGCTATTGAAGCGATTGGAGTGATACCAAGTACAGTGAATCACTATTAGGATCTTAATCTACTAGTACATGATTCTTTAACTTAGTTTTCATAAATTTTAAATGGAGCGCATGTAATTCTCCAGGAATAATATCCTCTAATTCGTCACGGAATGTTCTAATTTCAGCAACATAACATCAAAATCAGTATTTAGAGCTAAATGTATATGACTAGCATATACTGTAATGCAGTTGTTTTCAAAAATTAAAATGGCGGTTCTGAGAGATAATAAGATATTTTTTTCATTTTTCATTTTCATGTTTCCTTTCCTATTGAAGCGATCGGAGTAAAACTCAGTATAACGAACCACTACTGTGATCTTAATATACTAGTAGAGTTTTCAGTGGAGTTGTCAGTCCCCTATGGATGAATTCCCTCAATTCGTCACGGAATGATCCGATCGAAGTGAAACTTAGTATAATGGGCCAATGTTATGAGTGAAACACTCAGGTATACAGGGTGTAACAAAGGTACGGCACAAAATGCAGGACACATTCCTCACACGTAGACGAATACATTATGTTATATGAACATGGGTCCGGAAACGCTTTGTTTCCATGTTATACCTCATTGTTTCCAACTCATTCATCATGGGAAACACACAAGAGAACGGGAGAACCATGGGGAATATTCACTCTTGGTTACGTCTGGTTACGTTGTCATTATTGTAGGTGCACCCCCAGTGTTTTGTTTTACATGGCCCTGTTGTCATGCGACCTAGCAGATGTGTCTTTAGCTGTGCGACAAAACATGTACTTCATGCACGATGGAGCACCTCCTAATTTTAGTGTTAATAGATTTGGTGACAGAGGGATAGGTAGAGGTGGACCAATTGCCTGGCCTTCACGCTCTCCGGACCTAAACCCACTGGACTTTTATTTGTGAGGGCATTTGAAAGCTCTTGTGTATCGAACCCCAGTTCAAGATGTTCAGAGTCTCCGTGCCCGTATTATGGAAGGCTACGAAACCATACGCAATACTCCAGGGATCCATCAGCGCATCCGAGATTCACTACGACGGTGGGTTGATGCATGCATCAATGCACACGGAGGGCATAAAGAACATCTGCTGTGAGAGAGAGTTGCATGTGGTATGCTGGTACATTCTGTTGTGTGTTTCCCATGATTAATGAGTTGGAAACAATGAGGTGTAACATGGAAAGAAAGCGTTTCCGGACCCATGTTCATCTAACATAATGTATTCGTCTACGTGTGAGGAATGTGTCCAGCATTTTGTGCCGTACCTTTTTGTTACACCCTGTATACTGTATTTGGCTAGCGTAGTTTGTTTCAGTTACTGTATAGGTGGTGCTCGTGTTAACTTCTGAATACTGATATGAAAATCCACAGCCTGCTTCCAGTCTCCGACTGGGTCAGGAATGGAATGAATGAAGCCCCCATCTAGCGGCGAGGATATGAACTGTGCCGGCTGCCGAGGCCTGACGCACTCCTCTGGGGCAATGATTATATGAATGACAGATGAAATGAAATGATAGTGGAGAGTGTTGCTGGAATGAAATTTTGACAGGGAAAACCGGAGTACCCGGAGAAAAACCTGTCTGCCTCCGTTTTGTCCAGCACAGATCTCACATGGAGTGACCGGGATTTGAACCACGGACCCAGCGGTGAGAGGCCGGCGTGCTGCCGCCTAAGCCACGGAGGCTTGTTTCTGAATACTGATATATGATTCTATAATATTATACATTAATAAATCAATAAATATTTACACAGACATTGAATGGTCGGCTTCGTGGTGTTGGGGTAGCACGCCTACCTCTCACTCGGAGGCCCCGGGTTCGATTCCCGGCTCTGTCAGGGATTTTAGAAACTGACGTGAAGGCTGGAACGGGGTGCACTGAGCCTTGTGAGGACAATTGAGTAGCTGTCTGGCAGTGAGGCAGCGCCCCGGTTACGAAAACCAAGATTAATGGCCGAGGGGACCCAATGCGCTTACCACGCGTCACCAGACCAATTGACTGGGCAGCGGTTGCTTGGTAGGCCTAGGCCCTTCATGGGCTGTAGTGCCAGGGGTTATTATACAGTCATTGAATGACCTAAAGGAAATCTGCATTGACATTGACAATGCTCATGGGATTTATTTAGAAGCAAACTTCAAAAAGTGACTGTCAGTTGCAGCTCTTCAGTCGGCCAACACGAATTTGCCCAATAACTGGGCGGGGTACAATGTATGTAATATATGAACAATAAGTAAATAACACTCCTGGAAAAATACATGTTAAGTTATGCTCACTATTATAATTGGTTCCTAACTTCTATTCCGGAAAAAGGCCAGGATAGTTCTTAACTTAAGACCACGGCCGGCTCTTTCCAAATCTTAACCTGCATTACAAATACAGGGTCATTATCTATGTGCGCGCGAGTAAACACTACAAGCTAAGCCGGCTGTGACTGGCACAGATCGCGGCCACGCGTAAGCGGTTCAGCCGGTGGTAACGCACTCCGCTGACTCATATCGTTAGTTCACTCGTGTTTTGTCATTCATATGGACATGTATCTGCAAAGCTTATACGTTAGTGTTGAATGTTTAGTGAGTATTGTGATTACTGTGATTGTTTGGTCATGCATAGTCACCAATTCACATTGCGCGAACGTGTGTATATCCATAATTCGTATATGAAAAGCAGAAAGTCTTGTTCTGAAACGGGACGAAAATTTCAAATCAAGTCTCCAGGGAGACCTGTGCCTAATGCCAGTACTATTATGAGGCTCGCTAAACGAAGAAAACAGGCTCCGTAAATAATAAAAGAGTTGACAGACATTCTTTCATCAGAAGATGTCAGGTGTGTGTTAAAAGAGAGGGAGGACATTTTCAGCATCACCTATGAGCACCGTAAGTACACATTATTGAACATGTTTGGTAAAAGTGTGAAAGTGCGCGCCACCACCGGCTAAACCGGGTGCGCACGCCCGCGATCTGTGCCAGTCACAGCCGGCTTAGCTTGCCGTGTTTATCGGGGAGCACATAGATAATGACCCTGTACACACTACTACAGCCATCGCATTAGCACAGGTAATCAGACACATACTACACTCACCCAAGTACAGGTGCACGAATAGGATATGGTTCAGCTCCTGTAGCGTCAGTCATTGTACTCCTCTCCGTATTTGGGGGCAGATGACCTCGCTGTTCCGCCCCTTAAAGCTCCAATAACTAACTAACTAACTAACTAACTCACTCCTCTTCGTGTTAACTTGTACTCCTGTTACGCTTAGCTGTTCTGTTGCGAAACAATTCGAATTAGAAACAATTTCTATACCGTACATTTGGTCCAAACGCTTGCCACGGTGGGTGAGTGTTTAACGTGTCGAACTTCCAACCCCCCCAAGCTTGCAGGTTCGCTCCTGGCCGTGGTAAGTGATTTTTTTGACAGGTGCAAAAATCACAACATGCATGTTATACGTTGTTGGCAGGTTAAAGAACCCATTTGAATTCAGTAGGCCGTGTTCATAATGGCAAAATTAATCTCGGGATTTTCCGCCAAAACAAAGTTCCTCTTTTCTATACTAGAAAGCGCTATAGTGTCGAGGAGCTTAGATATCTAACCTCCTTGACTATCATAGCGTTCCAAGGAACGACGAAATTCAACATGCAAGTTGCCCTCTGGGTGTCAAATAACAAAGCTTGCACCCGGCTCCCGAGGCCATACGATATTATTATTATTATTATTAGTGTCCAAACTCTACATATTAAACGAGACAACGCTCCTCTGGTAGTGATATTTAAAAAAAGGCGACATTCTTCAACACCGCAAGTTATTTACAGCCACATTTGAATGTTTGCTCCTCCGCAGGATTTTAATTACCAGCCAGATTCCTCCTAACAGCTGGCCTACTTTTTGCTCGAAAACAATAAATCCCAACCCAAGGCACACCGCAGGAGGCTACTGCTTCATAGTTCCCCGCTGACACCAGTCTTGCACAGGCTCAAACTGAAAAAGACTTTGCGTGAGCTGTCAAACTCTGTCTTCAGATTCCAGCATTCCGTACTCTACGACACATGTCTTCTTAAAGACAATCCGCAAACATTTCATTCATGGGCGTATTTTGAGAGTGATTACCAAAAACATTGTTGTTAGTTACGTTTAGAGATTTGGGACATCTTGGTCATCAGCTCCATGTACTTGTGTTGAGCATGTCTGATAACGTGATGACTGCAGAGTACTGTGTGTGTAGCTGTGTTTGGGACAGGGATGAGGTAGGTGCCCTGGACTTCAAATCAGGTATTATCCCGGCATTTGCCTGGAGGGAGTGTGAAAAAATTCCGAGAAAAAGGGCTATCAGTAAAGTTCCTCCGAGGAAAAGATGACCTCGCTTTTTGGCCCCTTAAAACGAATTCAAGTTCCTCCTCTACACAGGGAAACATCGAATCGTCTATTTATTCGTCTATTTGTAAATTATCACGTTCTATGCCCAAGATCGCGGGTTCAAATCCGACCGAAGTCGTCGGATTTTTTAAGAACGTTTAAAATCCCTCAGTATGCCTTCCTTCGGAGGGGAAGTAAAGCCGGCGGTCCCATGTCATAGATTTATGGCATGTTAAAAAACTTTCCACTAATTTACACCTGTGTGAAGCTAAATTGTATAGGTTAAGAATGTAAACAACGCTCTAAGTTTCCTACGTTCGGCGGCAAGAGCCGACTGCGGTGGCGTCTGGTAGCTAAGTTCTGAACTAGTAGTCTTTGACGGTGGCGTTTGGCGGCAAAAGTAGGAACTATTTGAAAAATTCAGAAGTCTGCAATCCTTACTTGAATTAAAAATCAGATAGCACACACTAATACAGGCATCACAATTAACACCGGTTATCAGACAGATTCTACACACACCTAAAGTACACGGGACTACATGACCGCGTTGTTGGAGCCCCTAAACTTAGGAACCAACCAACCTAAGTCTCTACTGAACTAGAATGTATAGACCTGGATGACGAACACTTGTTGTCATGGTAACCAGTGTGTCTCAAATTTGTCGAAGCAACGCGCTTCAACGATTGCGATCTAACGGTAGGTTGGTTCCTTAGTTTAGGGGCTGCGACAACGCGGTCATGTAGCCCCGTGTACTTTCGGCGTGTGTAGAATATGTCTGATAACCGGTGTTAATTGTGATGACTTTATTAGTGTGTGTTATCTGTTACCCATTCAAGTAAGGACTGCAGACGATAATTTCAAGTAGTTTCTCTACCAAATGCTAACGTCCACGACACCTAGCTATGAACTTGGCTACTACAAGATGCCATCGCAACCCGCGCCTGGTGAAGCCGCCGAGTGTGATCTAAGACTGAACTAGAATGTATAAGCCTAGATGACGAACACGTGTTGCCATGGTCACCACTGGGTAGGAAATTTGGCCACGCTTATCACAGATAGACCCCCCTTCCCTACCCAGCTCATCCCCAGACTTGCTGCAGCTCCCCTTCGTGGTCGTGATCCGTAATTTAGTGTGCACGGCTACGACACGGGGGGGGGGATTACCAAGAAAACAATCAGCAATATAAACAAGGTAATGAGGGTATTAAAAGTAGTACCTCTGCTAAAGAATTAGGCTATTTGTCACTTGTAAGACCTATTCTGGAATACGCCTCGGTGGTTTGGAATCCATATCAAGTAGGGCTCATAAATGAGTTGGAAATGGTACAAAGAAAGGTCGCTCGATTTGTGCTCAGTGACTTTAATCCCAGGAGCAGTGTGAGCCGTATGTTAAAGAAACTTGGGTGGGAATCACTGGAGGCTAGGAGGATGAAATCTAGACTCTGCGCTATATACAACACGTATACAAATCAACCGGCATGGGGTGAGCTTAACAAACGTATGGGAAAGCCCACTTACATGAGCGGGAGCGATCATCATTTCAAAGTTAAGGGCCGACCACAGCGTTCAAATTATGGTAAATATTCTTTCGTTAACCGGGCCATTGATAACTGGAACTCTCTACCTGCCGCAGTCTTAGAGACTTTTCCCAAACATGTAGGTGTGTTTAAGAAAAAACTGACGATTTGTGTAAATACTCCAGTTTAATTGTTATTGAATTGTTAAGCATAATTATTTATTTGTTATGTATACCCAATTTGCCACCGGGGGACACCCCCCCCAATTGTAAATGAATGAATGAAAAAAAAAAAAAGGTGAAAGCTAATGACACAAACCAGAAAGTTAGTTAGTTATTGTTGTTTTAAGGGGCGGAACTACGAGGTCATCTGCTCCTACAAACCAGAAACTTATAGTTTGGCACATAATGTATCTCTACATAGAATAATGTGTACAATGGGCGCAAATGTTTGAATTATAACACTAAGAGGCACGTAGAGATAGTCTTTTGAAATGCTACGTCATACTGCTTATATAACTCCTTAAAATACTGATTGCTTACCTGTGAATATGCGTATATGCATGCCAAATTTTGACATTCAAGCAACTGTACTAAAAGTACCAGTTCTCAAGTGATTACAGAGAAACTGAAATAATAGGTCAAGGCTACCGTAATTTGTTGATTTGTAATGGTTTTCATGCGAATGCTGTTACATACAAAATCCTATCTTGTTTGAAAACACGGTTTAGATGGTATTTTACGAACCTTCTCGATCCACTCAAGTTTTGTAATATCAAGAGTTGATCTTACTGGGTTATTTTGCCTGTAAATTCTCTCTGTTTTTTATATTATTTTGATACCAATTTATTGTGTATATATTGTATTGATGTATATAAGAAAATAATGTAAATAAAACTTTTGTACCATAATATCAAATAATGTATGCATATCTACCCTTATAACACTGATTATATGACAAATTCTAAACACACCCAAATACACGGGGGAAAATGACCACGATATTCAAACCCCCTGAAATGAAACAACAAAAAATTCAACATATATTTACCCGCGAGAAATTGTGTAACTGCTGATCCCCCCGTGTGGGAGAATACACCCACGGTATGCCCTGCCTGTCGTAGGAGGCGACTAATAGGGCCGACATGGCCGAATAACTTGCCAGTTTTTGATTTGTTCAGACCCCCTGTGGATGGGGAGGGCAGAATTCATCCACGGTATCCCCTGCCTGTCGTAAAAGGCGACTTAGAGGGGGGCCTTATAAAGGTCGATTTTGGTTTTCTGGTCCCAGCTCTGGTTTGACCAATAGAAATAAACATGCATGCTGTTAGGGGAAGGGCCACCCGCTTGGCCATCTGGCCAGAAAGCCTAGACGGTATGCCCCATCCCATCAGGTGGGTGCGCCATGTACCCTACAGTAGTATCCGCCTTACAACGAAGGTCCCTGCATGGCCGAATACTGGAGCTGCATAAATCCTGTGCATGCCGAGGGGGAAGTGCCTGTTCGAGGCACTGGGACCCCGGGCAATATCTGCTATGCCAGGTAGGTATTGCCTTGGCTAGGTGGCGCCCACAGTGATAGCCCCCGTTCGGAGTGGGCAGTATTCGGGGAGGATTTCGTCCGGGATGCCATAAAAGCGATCACGGACACCTGCACAGGGTGGCACCCTTAAAAGCCGTCTCTGGAGTGTCGAGCTAATCCCAACGTGTATACGCCTTGGGATGAAGCCTTTAACAAACGATTTGCGACAGATAGATCACCTCGCTACCTGGTAGCTACCAGGACAGACGGGGATGATTTCAAGCTCGTAAAATCGATAATTTTCGCTGAGGAAATCGAGGGGAAATTTGGTGATCTTAACAGGATTTCCAAGCTCCGGAACGGGAAGCTCTTGCTGCATACCGTTAGCCGGCAGCAAACCGAAGCGTTGTTGGAGTGTACGCAATTCGGCGAAATCCCCGTTAAGATCACAAAGCACGAAACGCTGAATGAGGTCCGTGGAGTTATTTTCCATCGTGACCTCATTTTGAATAGCGATGCTGAACTGTTGCGGGATCTGGGGAAGAGGGGCGTCATATAGATTAGGCGCATCACCCGAAAGATTGGGGAAAGGAGCGTCGATACCGGCGCTTTTATTCTCCATTTTGAGGGTGATGTTGTACCTAAGCAGGTGAGGGTCACATCGTACCACTGCGATGTGCGACCGTACATCCGTCCACCTATGCGCTGCTACCAGTGCCAGAGATTCGGGCATGTTTCCGCCAGAGTGTGGCAAGGGGACACATGAGGGTGACGAGAGGTGTACGCCTCCCCCGATATGTCCCAACTGCCAAGGAAGTCACTCTCCACGGTCAAAACAGTGCCCTGAATTCATTATGGAAGCCAAGATCCAGGAAATCAGGACTCTTGACAGGCTTTCATATCACGACGCTCGCAAGAGGTACCGTGATATGAATGCCCCGGAATTTCGGGTATCGTTTGCAGCTGCAGCGACGCCCTCAATCACCCCTGCCGTTAAAGTTTCCAGTGCAGTACCCTCGATGTCCTCTTTTAGTACGAGTTTGAAATCTCCCCTCGCTGTACCAGCGAGCACTGTCAGCCCGAAGGAGGTCCCAAAACCTTCTTCGGCCACGGTTAAGAAGGCGCCGGTTTTAACACCTAAACCGGCGAATTCGGAGAAGCAGTCCTCTTCTTCTCCGAAACGGTCGGTGAACAAGTCTTCCCCAGCTAAAGGGGGAAAGAAGACTTTGCCGACCAGAGCTGGTCCTTCTTCCAGCCCACCTAATACGAAAAATATAGGGGAGAAGAGGGAGACGGTTCGTCGCCGTCTCTCTCGCCCTCCTGCTGACAGGGTGGCTACTGTCTCTGCTGGCCTTTCCGCTCCCACAACCACCAAGGGAGCGAAGCCTGCTGAAACCAAGCCCGTCCGTATGGAGGAACTCCCCTATAGAAAAGAAAATAGATCGGCGGAGGAGAGGGGAACGGTTCAGCGCCGTTTCTCTTCCTCTCCTAAAGGCAGGGCTGCTCACCTATCTGCTGGCTATCCCGCTCCCACCACTACCAGTGGAGCGGTGCCAGCAGGAGCGACCTTGTTTTATAAGGACCCGGCGTCTGTGGGGAAGGGACCATCTACTTCCCCAAACACACGTCGGCGCCGATCCAGAAAGAAATCTCTTCGGTGCGTGTCGGGGACAGACACCCAGTCTTCGGACCGGGAGAAAGTCCCTCGACACCGCTCTCGCTCTTCCCCAAGAGCGAGACTCGTGAGGTCTGACGACGACCGCGCGCAAACCAAGAGAGCGCCCGCTCCATTTTCTTCGTCTTCGGAAGGAGATGTGGAGATTGAGGTGTGCTCTCCTGCCCCATCATCTCCAACTAGAGATGGGGAAGGGTGGCAAACGGTCAAGCATAAGTAGAAGACCCACTTCTACTTAAGTCCACACCATGGCACTATTACAATGGAACTGTAATAGCTATTCTGTTCATCTCGCTGAGTTACGACAATTAATATCTTCTTTTTCGGCAACCATTGTCTGTCTTCAGGAATCCAGGTTTCGTCCTGGACATGAGACAACAATGCGTCACTTCAAACTCTTCTCTAAAGACCAGGTGGACGGAGCTGTGGCCGCTGGTGGCGTCTGCACTCTCGTCCACTCTAACCTCTTTAGTGAAGAGGTGCCGTTGCGTACTCAGTTAGAGGCAGTTGCAGTTCGTACTTCGTTGCCAGTAATGGCAACAGTATGTAACGTGTACATCCCGCCTGATTCTCAGCCGGATTACGACCAGCTGGTGGATCTAGTCTCTCAGATCCCCCCTCCTTTTCTCCTTCTGGGAGACGTTAATGCCCACAACACCATCTGGGGCTCCGCTACCACTAGCGGTAAAGGGGGAGATTTTGAGAGGCTGATCAGGCGGCTGGACTAGTGTCTGTTGAACACAGGGGAACCTACGCACTTCTCTATTGCACACGGTACTTAATCAAGTATCGATATTACCTTGTGCAGTCGTGCGTTGTTTCCCCTGCTACAGTGGGGTGTACACGATGACCTTTGTAATAGTGACCATTTTCCAATTATCGTTACTCTTCTGAACTAGAGAGCCATCGAGTTACCAATTCGATGGCTTCTCCGTCGGGCTGATTGGCCAACTTTCACGGCACGTGTGGTGTTTGCCGAAGATACCTTTGAGAGTGTCGACGATCATACCATTCACATAACGAATGGTATTTTGGCTGCTGCTGAGGAAACAATACCTTCCTCATCCGGCAACTCACGCCGGAAGCTTGTCCCTTGGTGGACAGCCGAGATTGCAGCAGCCATTAAAGATCGTTGACGTGCTTTCAAATGCTATCGGAGGCAACACTATGGCCAACCTTATCACCTTCAGAAGGATGCGTGCTAGAGCCCGATATCTGATTCGGGAGAGTAAGAAAACGACGTGGGAAAAGTATGTGTCGTCTATGACGGCGCATACTCCTTCATCTCAAGTGAGGACTAAGCTTCGTCGGATCTCCGGACTCCCGACATCACTGTCGATACCCGGATTGTCCATCAATGGAGTCATCATCACGGACCATCTCGCCATTGCCAACAGCATTGGCTCGCACTTCTCCGATGTATCCTGCTCCGGGAGTTACGATCCTACATTTCTGACTCTGAAGCGGGAGGCAGAGACTCACCCCTTGTCCTTTGCCACTGCTGCTTCGGAGTCCTATAATGTACCATTCTCTGAATGGGAACTGCGCAGTGCGCTTGCATTGTGCAGGGATACGGCTCCTGGACCGGATAATATACATAATCAAATGTTAAAACATCTGTGCGAATCCAGTATAAAAAACTGTTGATCCTCTTCAATCGTATATGGATTGAAGGGGAGTTTCCATCTCAATGGCGAGAGGGGATCGTGATACCGATTCCTAAGGCTGGAAAGGATCCCAAGTTTGTAAGCAGCTATAGGCCCATTTGTTTGACAAATGGCCTATGTAAGCTGCTCGAAAAGATGGTGAACCGTCGACTGGTGTGATTCTTGGAGGAGAAAGGTCTCCTGTCTGAGTACCAGTGTGGATTTCGCTCTCATAGGTCCACCACTGACCATCTGGTGCGACTTGAGAGCGCCATACATGGGACATTTTTCCGAAAGCAGCACCTAGTCACGGTCTTCTTTGACCTCGAGAAAGCCTACGACACCACATGGCGCTACGGGATCCTTTCCACCCTTCCCAAGTGGGGACTCCGTGGTAACCTACCGACTTTCATTGCGAATTTCATGTCCGTCCGACTCTTCCGTGTAAGGGTCGGTAGGACATTATCGCAATACTATTCTCAGGAAAATGAAGTTCCTCAGGGTTCAGTGCTGAGTGTCACCTTGTTCGCGATTGCCATAAATGGCATTGTTGCCGCCGCTGGGTCCGCGGTAGTTCCATCGCTGTATGTAGACGATTTAGCTCTGCATTACTGCTCTGGAAGTATGGCAGTCGTGGAACGGCAATTGCAGCTAGCTATCAACCGGGTCGACAGGTGGGCTCACGACCGGGGTTTTCGTTTTTCAGCAGCGAAAACCTCCGTCGTCCACTTCTGTCGGCTCCGGAGGCTACATTTACACCCTGAACTACATCTCGGGGATGCTGCGTTGCCGTTGGTTGACACTTATCGCTTCCTGGGGCGCCATTTTGATAGCAAATTAACGTGGCAGCCCCATATACGGCAATTAAAAATGACATGTCTCAGGGAACTGAACATGCTCAAGTTTCTTAGTGGTACTACGTGGGGGGCTGACCGTGCGGTGCTGCTACGGTTCTACCAAGCCCTCGTCCTGTCCCGGCTAGACTATGGTTCTGCGGCATATGGTTCAGCAAGGCCGGCAACCTTGAAAATGCTGGACAGTATCCACCATAGTGGCGTTAGGCTGGCTATCGGTGCCTTCCGGACCAGCCCGATACCCAGCCTACTCGCCGAATCGGGTGTTCCACCTTTAAATTATAGACGCCAACATATGCTTTTAGCATATGCTGCCAATGTGCGTCAAATGCCGCAACACCCGACCTATCAAGCTCTCTTCGGTACCCAAAACCACCAGGGGTACGCCAACCGGCCTCGTGCCACTCGGCCAGTTGGTATTAGACTTGATAGCTCGTGTACTGAAATAGGAGTGGCTGTAGGTCCCTGTATGGTCCGGACATCTAGCGAGGTGCCTCCGTGGCAAGTCCCGCGTCCAGAAATTCAATTAGATCTTCACCGAGGTCCTAAGGTGAACACGGATGCCTCCGTTTACCGGAGGCACTTCCACAGCATAGTTCACCAATTTCCGGACGCTGGCATTCTCTACACGGATGGTTCGAAGGTGGACGATAAAGTGGGTTGTGCTTACGTTATTGATGGTGCAAATACCAAGATCTCTTTGCCTGAGGCCTGTAGTGTGTTTACTGCGGAGCTCGTTGCCATCTATGAAGCTCTGCAGTTTGCACTACAGGATGCACGAATCCACTTTCTCGTGTGTACCGACTCTTTGAGTTCGTTGCAGTCAATTGCTACATGTTCCCCGCAACACCCCCTAGTGCAGCGAATCCACGACCTACTAGCCGGGCTGTGCCAAGCTGACACTCGAATCACCTTTCTGTGGCTTCCAAGCCACATGGGAATTGCGGGAAATGAGTTAGCTGATCAAGCTGCAAAAGAGGCGATATCACTCCACCTCGACCAATGGAGGTACCCGCTACAGATATTCGCTCTCAGTTACGCCTACAAGTTCTGGCTTTTTGGGAGAGTCAGTGGCTAGCTGACCCACTGCCCTGTAAACTGAGAGCGATCAAGGGAACTACTCGCGTTTGGCGGAGCTCCTTCCGGGCCCGGAGAGAGTCCGTTATTTTGTGTAGGCTAAGGATAGGTCATACAAGATCCACCCACTCGTACCTAATGAGAAGGGAAGACCCCCCAATTTGTACCTGTGGAGCCGTTTTCACCGTGGCCCACATTTTCACCGAGTGTGTGGATCTTGCAGACTTACGAAGAAACCTTGGTTTGCAGATGACACTCAAACTTATATTAGCCGATGATGCGGTGGCTGCTGATCGCGTTATCCGCTTTATAAGTGAGAGTGGGTTAGGGCCAGCAATCTAAATTTCCAGTGAACATTGACTCAACGACTTGTTCGTTTTTGAATGATAATGTTTTGTTTTTCCGTAAATTTTGTTTATTTTTATAATTTTTATTTTTATTTGATTTTTTGTTTTTGTTTTATTAATTTTTGGTCTTTTTAAATTTAGATGTCCACTTCAAAATTTTAAATTCAATTCAAAATTTGTATTCTTTTATCTGTGTTAAGAGGAGCAGATGACCTCGTGGTTCCGCCCCTTAAAACAACAATAACTAACTAACTGCTGATCAAGTAACTTTGAGTGTAACGGTTGATCAATTTTCCTAACCATCACAAGTTATCGGAGTTAGAAAAGCAGATGTTAGTTCATTAATGGGTTGTTTTAAACATAAATTATTTATTATAATAATAGATAATAATAACCAATTCACAATAGCAACTGATGTTGAATTATTAAGTATTTGGTGATGCAAAATTTGACCCAGTGTAAGGATGTGCAAAAATTTGAATTGCAATACTAGGGGGCGACATATTGAAATGTGACGTCATGTGGCTTATACTTCCATAAAACATACTGATTTTTCAGTGCGAGTTGATAGTCAGTGAGATTCTTTTGCTGGAGCGGGGTCGGCGGCCGACTGCCGGACGCGCGCGCCAACCACCAGCCAACCGAGCTGGGCCCGCAGGGTTGCGCGAGGTGGAGGTGAGCTAGCCAGGGTCATTAAAGTCATTAAGTCACTAAACTTTCATCAACGAGGGTGTGAAGTGTCAGCGCACAGATAAGAAGGTAACATAAACAACAGCTGCAAGATTTAATTAAAAAAGCACAGGTGTTCTTTTTATTTCTTGGGAATCTGGATGACCTCACGTCACCAGTGAAAGGTTAGAACTTATCTTTTCACAGATGATACTAAAATGTTCTCCTTCAGCTGACAGACAGTAACTTTGTAAGTTACATCGTTACATTATGTAGCTATTCCGGCATCCCCCTGCGTGTTTACTGTGATTAATCGAAGCACGGACCTAAGCCCGTTGGTTAATTTAAAATAGAAAGTGTACAGATCAATTACCCGTACTCTAGTTGAGCTGGAGAACAATATACGGCAGCAGATATCCCTCACAACAGAAGGGAATCACAATGTGTAAACGCTAATTTATTTACACGGTACAACGCATGTCTGTCAGCTGAAGGAGAACACTCTCAGCATCTCCTGTGGATAGGTTCGTTTTTAATCATGATTTGCTGGTGAATTTACCATTAATTAATGCACTTTGTTACGGATTCCACCTGCGCGCAATCCGCGGTCCGAGCTCAGTTGGTGGCGGAAGGTGCGCGAGCCCGGCAGGTGGCCGCCGGCCCCGCTCCAGCAAACGAGTCACCCTGTAGGATGAGTTCTTCATTTAAAGTCGTTTCAGGAGTTTCTGTAATATAAGATTTCACTGCTGAAGAACATAAGCTGGCTGGATGGGATTCAGTAAGAAGACAACCAGGTAAGGTGCCTGGCTTATGTTGATGACCTAGTTGCAGTGACATAATTATGTCGAGATAACATGAGAGAACTTCAACAGAAATTTAGGGAATATGGTACGAAAATCAGCATTTCAAAAACGAAGGTCATATGGGTAGGGGAGTAACACAAGAAAGTAGGACAGCAGGTAGGAGAAACTAAATTGGAGCAGGTAGGCTATGTTAAGTACTTGGGCTGTGTATTCCGATAGGATGGTAGTGGAGTGAAAGAGATAGTCAAGGTGCAGTGAGTTCTAAGTGTTACGATCTCCTCTACTGTACTGTACTATACTATACTACCGAACTCTCTCTGCATCCCCCACATGGGCTCAAATCTAGTGGGACGTGGGTTGGCGACCACGGGGCCCCAGCTGAGTCCGGCATTGCTTCCACTTACTTGTGCCGGGCTCCTCTCAGTCTTCTTTCCTGTCGACCTCACTTGGTCAACTCTTGTTCTCTTCCGACCCCGACGACATTAGGGTATCCGAGGCCTAGGGAGTCTCTTCCTTTCTCGCCTTAATTGGCCCGTGTCTCATCTTTTCTGATACCCTCCTGCTGCGAGGGGTCAGCCTTCTTTTTCTATTCATGTTATCTCCTGCCTTCTGCTCAAGGCCCTCAAGGAGGCAGAGTGTATGTAGCCCCACCACTTCTGGTGCACCCTGGATATTGCAACACCCTCAGGGGCTCACTGCTGGTGAGTTCGGAGAGTTAGCGACCTCGAGGGATTCCTGAGCTGGGTCCAGTTTTCCCCCCTTTTATCCATTACCTCTGGGGCGGACCCTCTCCTCTTTAACTTTCCTATCTGCCTCTCATGGCTCTCCTTCCTTCCAAGTCCCTCAATCCGCATTCTTCGAGGGTTGAGGGCATTTCTTTTCCTCCTGTCCTTTATTTGCTTTATTCTCCTTCTGTTTTCCATTGCTTCTTCTAGTATATAAGTTAGTAGTTAGTTTTAGTTATAGTTTACATTTCATTTTCATCTTCACGATCACCCAACCCATTAGGGGCCGATAATCTAGATGTTAGGCCCCTTAAAACAACAATTATCATCATCATCTCTCTGCATCGCTTAATGTTTTGACCAACGTTGCTGTATGGGAATGAGAGTTGGATGGAATTAGGGTAGCACGAATGATTGCTGGGACGAATAGAGCAATGGCAGGAAGGTACTCGTAGTGAAGAGGTCAAGGATAATTTAGAAATGAACACGCTAAATGAAGCTGTTCGTATGAGCGCACTCAGATGTTGGAGCCATGTGAACAGGCGCAATGCTAACTGCTAATAGGGATCATGGAGCGATACGTTCGCAAACAGAGGGTTGCAGACTACAGTAGATTGGACGCTGAAAGGCAAAACAGTCTCAAATGAAAATAAATGAATGAATGTGTTTTATACGTTTTAACTAAAAATAACTCAATTTACAAATTCAAGATATTCTACAGTTTCCTCTGAATCACTCTGCATTTGAAGTGGAACAAATTTCCGGTTGAGAGAATGGCCCTAACGTAGCGCCCTCCAACCTCAATTAATGTAGTATCACCTTCATTGTTCTAAGACGAGCCCGGATGAGTTGTGATTGAAATCACGTCTTCAATTAAATTAGAACAACTTAGCCTTTTTATATTCACACGGGTGTAGGTGACGTCGGGAATAAAGGAAAAGAACGGTGTCTATAGATAACCAATGTGGTAGACCTGGGCGTCTATATCTTCTGTGTTCGCTTTATAGGTCTGGTTATCTTCGTAATTTCACATAGAAACTCATAACTTTACTGATTTTAGTCAGTTAAAGTTAGTTATTGTTTTAAGGTACGGAACAGCGAGGTCATCTCCCCACTTCCTGATTTTGAAACAATGTACGGGTCAAGAGCTTTGAAGCAATACCACATTCATCGAGCAAGGAGGATATTGAGTAAAATGCATTCTCTGTACCGGAAAGCGGCGTTTGGTATAATAGGCCTATGTTGATTTGATTTGTAAGCTTTCCTACAAGTTAAATAGTTTATGTATTGAACCCTTATTAATCTACGATAAATAAGTATTCATAATTTATTATTATTATTACTGCAGCCCAGGCAGTACTTGTGGAAGTTGACGAGGATAAAGGCAAGGTAGCGTGTCGCAATGATTGCCACAGAAGTAGCAAGTGGTAGCTATTCTTGAAAACGGCCTGGTAATATGAGTTCAAGGCCAAATTGTGTAACAACTTGCACCAGAATTGGAATCATAAAGGGATGGTCACGAGTTACTTGCAACCGACCTACGATTGAATCACCCAATCAGGAGAGACCAAGCCAAGATCACGCGATGTGTAGCGTCAGTGGTAAAAGGCGCGCGGAATTGATTATCTAAAGAACCGCCGATCAGAATTATCTCCGCACGTGTGCGCTGAGACGTTTGAATTATTTGATGAAGATAGACACTAGTCCCGTGTGTATGAGATGAAAACTCTGGAATTTTTTTCTTAATTCACCCCACTCTTCATCCCCCTGTCAGTTTATAATAAATTGATCGACGAGACGCTGCTCGATGTATTTTCGTTTTGGAGCTCTGTGAGCCAACTTCACGCCAGTTTGCATAGTGATTTTAACGCTCTGATATAGTTTAAAGTATTTTCGTTTTGGAGCTCTGTGAGCTAACTTCACGCCAGTCTGTGTAAAGATTTTAACGCTCTAATATTATTTGAAGTCATTTATTTGTGAGCTCTGACGAGCTAACTTCGCGTCAGTTTGTGTAGCGATGATTTTAAAGCTCTAATATATTATTTGAAGTCTAATACTTTGTGAGCTCTGTAAGCTAATTTCACGCCAGTTTGCGTGGTGATTAAAAAACTTGAATATTATCTTAAATACAACTATTTTCAGCTCTTAGGGGCAAGACTTGAGGAACATTCTAATTAGCGCTCCAGCCCGAGCGAAGGTCAAGCAGAGCAGTAGAGATTACCGAGCGAGATATCGACTGTGAGTCAGTCAGACTTTAAAACTTGTATTGTCGAGCCAGTGACGATGGACTCGAAGTTGTATATTTCATGTAAATTTTTATTGTATTTCTTTTATGTGTGTATCGTGCGTGTGTGAGCAAGAGTAGGGAAAGTCTTCGTGATTAATCGCATAGGACTATTTGTGGGCGAATTTAGTAACTCACAAGCGATTATAGCCAGGTCAAATTATAATAACATTGAACTTTTCTTCCAAAGAGACTACACCAAGATGTCCGACGTGTGGTCAGGAGCCGGAGTGATGTCCGACGCTTCTACGAAGACAACGATGGAGTGCTAATTTTTCCATAGGGAAATGGGCTGAGATGGAGGTCATATGTTCTACAAGCTGAGACGGTGATGTACAACAATTGATTATTCAATTATGTAGTTAGATTGGCGGGGGAACTTTGTAAATACTTAATTTTAGTCTTTTCCTTGTTTTAGAGTGTTTTTCTTACCGACACTAATTGTTTTAAATGTACGTTGGCACGTGGCCAAAGTGTTTGTTGTGTATTTATTTTTCTTTGGAGTCATATTTAATGTACACGGCGCATGTACGTTATTTTTATCCATGCAAATGCGAAACCCGTTACATTCGATAAGTGGTGCTTTATTAAAGTTCATATTTTTGATAGGAAAGGGAGGTAATTACTGTAAGATGTTTGCTGAACAGGTTATTATTCATATTAGGGTTGCCAAGTGCAACAATTTAAGATGTAATTGTAGAACACCTTAGTTCTAATTTGATAGATTTTTTTGAGTCCTTTTCAGGTTTATTAGTCACGGCGTTGAACGGAGGCGCCAGCGAGTGGAAAATATTTATGTCATTTTATTTCAGGGTCTGTCAAACCCATACGTGTGATTCTGTGTGTGTTATTGTGTCAGGTGTGTGTTGATTCTACGTGTAGAGGGGTAGAGGTCCTACCACCCTCATATTTTGTTGTTGTTGTATTTTTGATGGAAAGGCAGGGTGCTCCAGGGAGACCGCTGTTCCTTGTCCATACTGCTGATTCTTGGATTTCCTAGGGGAAATGCCGGGATATTTTGTTCTGACACACACACACGTATTATTGTGCTTTGGGGCACGCTTCTTCGAGGTTCGATCTCGTCCTTTGGAGGTCGAGGTATTTTGACACGTGGGTTGACAGATATGCAGATTTCCACGAATCGCCCGTCTCGCCTGGTGACTTATTTTTGTTAGGCAGTCCTATTTTTCCGACTGGCCCCTTTAAGCTTTCATGTAGCAAACCTGTTCTTTGTGATGGTTATTTTGAACCATAATTAATTGGGGAGTTCGCCATGTGTGTGACGGATTATTGCATGCTGTATGGATAGAATGTTGTGTTAATAATGTAAATGTTGGCTTTGAGCCTAGTGATTTGTTTATGACCCAATTCATGTAATTTTGTAGGTGACGCCCTGTGTGGTGTAGTGGTAGTGCACTTGTAAAAATGACGGCGGTCATATGTGTATTTATTTTATTGGTCACGTGTTAACTTACTTGTGTTGATTTGTGTGAGAAGTCCTAATTTTAGGCAGTAATGTTTTTGCTACGGCAGTTTTGATTCCTATTTCATGCGGAAATTATTGTGTTGTTTATTTTTAAGTATAGGAAGTGTCGGTTTAGTTTTAAGTGTTGTATAGTTGTTCCCCGCGTCTGTCTAGCTCTAAGCAATGTGGATTCGTCGTCTGAAAGTTTATTCTGGATGATGACGAATCATGCATTCGATTGTACTCATCGTGAAGCATGTAGAACAGCACGCGCGCATACATTGTCACTTTTGTTGATTTTCTTTGGGACATTTGGTCCGAGTATTAATCTCTCCTGAGATTTGGCCTAGTTTTGGCAAACTTTATTTATTCAGTGGTAGTCATATGGGAGTTTGTTTTGTTAATTCTTTTTGTAAATAGCTGATTTGTTATTAAATTCATTTGTTTTAACCCTGGCTTCACTTTTTCCTGCATGTAATTTTGTTATATGTTACCCTGCATGTTAATGAACCGCTTTAACAACAAGTTACGATATGGACTGTTACACCCCCCGAAACTGAGTCTCATAAGCTTCTTTGCAAGGGTTCATAAAACAAAAATGGCTGCCCAAGTGGGACTGTTGTTGTTGTTGCTTCGCTGATCTCATATTTATTTCGCTGAGAAATAATGCCAGGTCAAGCGGGCAAAGTAAATTCAGTAAATTGAGGCGATGTTGTACCGCCATGTGCATTATTAAAATCACTGAGTTCCTAAAGTTAGAGATATTGAACAAGGTTAGAATTTGATATTGTATTTGTTATAAACTTGTTCTGGCGCCCGGCATTAAAATTAGAAAATTTGCATATTATTGAACTCAGTCAAAGCAGGAAGGTGTTGCCTTATATTTGACATTTAATTAACTTCGGTTAATTGGTGTTCTTCGTAAATTCTGTTGGTTAGGAATTTAAAAGCAGATCACTAGGGAGTTAATTTGTTGTTTGGAAATAAGTGTAATTCATTCAGTAAATTTTGATTACTGAAAATTTTATTAGAATCAGTAATATTTAAATGTTATGACATGTATGCGTGAGTATGACTGAAATCTCGGTGCATGACCCTGTTTTTCTCTGATTATATTTGTGTATTGTGCAATGGCGAGTGTTGAGGAAATTAAGGGATTGTTGGAACAGATGTCCGCGAAAACGGAAAAAAAATTAGAAGAACAGTTGAAAATTCAGAGCGAGCATAATGATAAACAATTAGAGCAGATGTCCGCGAAAACGGAAAAACAATTATAAAGTCAGCGTGAGAAGAGTGAAAAACAGTTACACGACATGAGCGGTAATATTACGGTCCAATTACAGGTCCAGAAATTGGACACTGATAAACAATTTCACGAATTAAATCACAAACTATCCGAACAGGCGGTAACACAAACAGAGCAATTAGAAAAGATCACTAACGACATAAATCAAAGTGTTAGGGAAGTGGAGAAACTGGCAGGTAAGGTCGCAGAGAATAACGTCAAACAATTAGGTGAAATTAAAAATTTGGAGGCGAAGTTTGACAATAAACTCATACAATTTGATGAAATGGTGGCCGATAAGTTAAAGCAAATCGAGGCAGCATGTGTCAACAACACAGCGGGAATAAATATCACACAAGATAAATTACAGCAACAAATTAATTCAGTCGACAGCAACGTACTTGAATTAATAAAAGAAATCGATAAACTTGAGGTCAAGACCGAAACAGAACGTATGCAATTGCATGAAAACTTAGAGGACCAATTAAGTAAAACCCAGCAGGTCATAAGAGAAGAAGTCGGAGAACAATTGCTTAAAACACAAGAGGTTATAAGAGAAGAGGTAGGAGAACAGCTCATTAAAAATCGGGATAATCTGGAAGACCAATTAATTAAAACCCAGCAGGTTATAAAAGAAGAGGTTGGAGAACAATTAGTCAAAACACAAGAACAGATACGAGAAGAGCTAGAAAAGAATCAGGAAAGGAGCGAAGAAAAAATTAGCAGTTTGAAGAGCAAGATCCGAAGAGATTGGGAACAGCAGGCAAATGCAAATAAGGAAGACAGGCTGACGATTTTAAAGCGGATGCAGGCTTTGGAGGAAAATGTAAAATCTAAACTACAAGAACACTCAGATTTAATAATTAAAAACAAGATGTTCAGTAAAGAACATATAGCCTACTTTCTCCTAAATGTATGAGTATAGTTATAACTCGTTGTTATTATCAAAGAGTATAATAGAACTATTCTTTGTTGAAGGCCATAGAAAAGATTTACCTCTACCAAACGCCACAATCTAGATAAAAACTGCTACCATCATTGAAGAAAGAAAGATAAGAAGTATATCAAGAATGTTTTGGATCTGGAGACATAATCGACCGGACTGGTTGCGTGGCTCAGCGGTAACGTTCTCGCTTGCTGGGCCCTAGGTTGCAGGTTCGTATCCTGGCGCAGTCAGCTGGCATTTGAGGGTGCACAAATGCGAGGGAGCCGTGTCAGTACATTTACTGGCACGTTAAAGATCCCCCTCGGGCCAAAATTCCGGCACCCCGGTGTCTCTAAAAGCAGCAGTAGTTAAAAGGGATGTAAAACCAATAACATTATTATTATTATTATTATTATTATTATTATTATTATTATTATTATTGTTTTAATGTGCTAAACGGTTCCAGGCTAGTGTTCAGAAGTAAAGGGGGAGTTTTAGTCGGTAGTCTGCTACTCAGTAGCAGGAGCCCGACACTCTGTGCGAAAATGCATTTCTTCCCCTAAAAAAAAAAAAAAAATATTATTATTATTATTATTATTATTATTATTATTACATATACGACCTGCCTTGGGAAACATCCAACTTTGAGTTGAGGCATGTCTTTACACGTCTGGTTGTGCAGGGCTTTCACAACCCTAATTGAAAAAAAAGGAAGGAAGATTGTAGTTTTACGTGGCCGTGAATCTTGTGATTATGAGCCACGGGACCTCCTTTTTACGTGGAATCCGAACCACAGGACATGGCATTTCACTTCAAAAATCTCACATGCATTGACCGGGAATCGAAAACCCTAATTGAATTAACAAATCTTTCCATGACCCTACAGAGACGTGTGTATACAAACTATGTGGATATTTTCGATTGCTATTTGCCTGAAATAAAAGTAGTAATTAATACCTGAACTAACACCAACGGCTTGAACTCAGTTACTATGTGAAATCGTTTTGTTCTTTACTTCAAATAACATTTTCAAGTAACGCAAAATAGGCTGTTACAAACCCTTTAAAATAAAAAGTAAAAATGTATCGTAGTATCATCTTGTCATTCTTCAAATTCGATGCGCATAGAATGCCAATGGTATAGTAATCAATGGAGCCCCACGTAGACTAGTCGTGACATCTAGTGGTGAAATATCGAACAATATAATCCTAACAGAGCGAGTGCATTCTAGCGGCCAGAAGAAGAAACTTTTCAATAAAATATGGAAGTTAATAAGTATGTCGGCGTGCAGTTACCTTTTTGGCAGCTAGATGTCTTGAGTAAATCTGCTGGCGAATTATGTTTTAATTAAATATATATTTTACACCATAATATGCACAATATAACGCTTAATTTTAAAACATCTGAGTCATTACAAAACAATAAACATATAACATTTCAAACAAAAAATCTAGCTCTGATCGGGTTTGAACCATAGGCATTTGAGCGATAGGCTAACGCTCTACCACTGAGCTAATTGTGTCAACGAATATCGTTCTATATAAAATGACTTACATAGAACTTGTTAGCAAATAATGATTTATACTAAACGATTTCATCACTGGAGTATATTATTTATATATAAAGCATTTCATACAAAGTTTATTTATTTTGTATCAGTACGCTATATTGCATGCAATACTCAAATTAGTGAAATATAAGTCAGGCACAAGATATCCGCTGCCATCTTGTCTTATTACTGAATCAGCTCAGCTTTTTAAAATCACGTCTGCACTATAGTATTACAAAATAAACTTTTAATTTCGAACGTGCCTCTTCCTTTAGAACAGTTAAAACGATTCTCGGCTCGATGATCGGAACTGGTGGGTCCCATGACATGGATTATAAAGTTTGCATAATTCGCACGTCCGCCATCCTGAAATGGTATGGCGGACGACCTTGTAGTTTGGTCACAAGACGCATCCTATACGAAGGTATGTTGTTACCAAATTTGGTAGAGATCGGATGATTTGGTTAGTCGTTATTTGATTTTACGTTTTGAACGTTTGAGTGGCCGCCATTCAGTTTTAGTAAAGATGGCGGCGATATAAAACATGACACTGAGGTGTCCTTTGCTAGTGCTACCTTTGTACCAAATTTCGTTCAATTCGCATTCACCGTGTTCGAATTGATAGGGGGGACAGACATTCAGAGTACACACACTCACACACACAGACTCTCTCACACACACACACACACACACATATACACACCCACACAGACTCACACACACACATACACACACACAGACAGACACATTTTTTTCGCCCTGTGTTGATCTCATAAGTCTACTTTCATTTTTTGCAAAACTCGAAAGTAGGCTAATGAAATTAGATCATTAGAGAACGCTACATTAATTTCGGCTGAAAATACGGCAGACAAGCAGGGAAGCAATGGAAGTCCGGTGGGCTTGAAGTTGGCTGAGGATAACAGCCGAGGTCAAAGTCCCAAATTAACGAGCAACGCATTCCAAGAGTACAGGGGAGAGACCTCCACACCACAACCAAACTTGGCACCCGCCCAAATAATTCAAGTCATTAGGGGAAATGATTTCAAACCCGATAAATTCAGGGAGCACTCAGGAACCACTCCCAAAGCCTTTTTACGTCAGTTGACCGACTATTTTAATGATCAGCATATCGGTCCCGGAAAACAGTTGCGACTCGAGGAGAAGTTTTTAGAGGGACCAAGCTTAACCTGGTTTTTGAGCTTTAAATATACATTCACCGACATGGCTCAATTCAGAGAAGCGTTTTTAAAGAAGTTCTGGAGCCCTTCTTTACAGCAAGGATTAAGAATGGACCTGAATTTTCAAAAATATCACAGCACGCATCCGACCAGATTTTCAGTATTCTATAGCCAACAGCTGGTGAAATTCCGCGATTTTGACGACCCCCCTAGCGAACAAAATATGGTTCTAACCATCGGGAAACAACTTCCTATGAACATTCAACAGCTGTTAGTAGCCGGAAATATTAAGACCGCAGTGCAGGCCGAAGAATTACTCCGACACCTAGACGAGACAAGTATGGTGAGTCCACAGACAGGGAGGAGAAATATGGAATGTGTCAACACGGCAGAAGTGGTTCAGGGACACCAAAATAGTCACAGCCAGGGGAACCAAACGAAAACTCAATCCACAGGGACGCAGTTTACACCGAGAAGGCAAGATTAGGATGGCCGGAACCAATTCAACCAGAATCATCGAAATTTTCAAAATCACCGAGATAGATATAACCAAAACAATCCAAACCAGCAAAATCAATGGACGTACCAGCGGGAATACACCAATTGGAGGGGAAATCAAAGGCAGGGTAGACCTTACCAAAGAAATGGAGATGGCAGGTGGAACAACACGAGGAACTATCGCCAAGAAAATAGGGGAGACTATCGCAACAATTGGGATGAGCGGTATGTCGAGTCTCAAAAGTACTTAGATCAATTAAACGCCGAAGAGACGGAGAAGGAGAAGTGGGGGCGTGCAATGGCAAATAGACAGAGCCCAGACAATCATCAAGGAGAGGGGGCAGAAAGTCTATTACGGCAGCAGGAGAGCCGCGATGACAACCGGCGGAACACAACGAATGGGTCCCGGGATAAAAAAAACTTCAAATGAACTAAAACCTGATAGCCTGAAAATGGAGGACGCCAGGGAGCGAGAAGAGATGATTGTGGCCAATATAGAAGAGTGGGTAGCATTCCCGGACGATTGCCTGGAGGAAGTGGTGAAAGACCGAGAAAATGTCATCAGACAATTGCCAATTATTTACGCACATATTGGAGGTATGAGGGTGAGATGCTTAATTGACACAGGCAGCCAGGTGAGCCTAGTCACTGAAGTATTGGTAAAAGAAATCGGCAGAAAACAAACTGTTCCAATTATGCCTGTACCGCTAATGAAAGTCAGAGGGGTTATTCCTGACAAGACCATAAATTGTAAACAGCAAGCATATTTAGACCTGGAAATATTGAACCACACATTTTCGCAAACATTCATTGTCATACCGAAGATGAATTATAACATCATTTTGGGAGCCAACTTCATCTGCGATTTTCATGCTATAATTGACTTACATAACAACACTGTAAGTTTCAACTAAGTTGAGGGGTTGAATCACGTGGGTTTATACATGGAAGAGAGCCCACTTGAGAGAGAGGCGAATACCTGGGTCATTGAAGAATGCACTAATGAGGTGATCAGAGATAAGAACTTGACGGAGGAGCAAGTAAGCCAGACAGCAGTGGTGGAAATTGACAGACGAGATATTTCGCAGGAACTTTGGGTACATTTAGCGGAAGAAGAAATTAGCGGAACCAAATTTGAAATTCTACTTCAGGAGCGGCTTAAGGAGGCCATAGTAGGGGAACCTGATAGTAGAAAACTGGAAGAAATTTTGAGATTACATAAAGGAGCTTTTGACACCATCCCTGGAAAAGTTTTAAATTTTCAATATGCCATGCAAGTTACTGACTGGACCCCATTTAAAAGTAAATTGTACCCGATCCCAGAGAAACATTTTGCTCAGGTGACGAACATCATTAATAATTTATTAGATTCCGGCATGATAAGGAAAGCAGCAACCCCCTACCTGAACGCAATATTGGCTGTGGCCAAGCCAAATGGATCAATTAGGTTATGCCTAGACGCGCGAGTTTTGAACAGTAAACTGCTAGTTGAGCATGACCAAGCACCTAGGATCAAAGATGTTTTGAAAGGCTTCCGTGGGAAGAAGATTTATTCGAGTGTCGATTTGACAAATAGTTTCCTCCATCTTGAACTTGAAGAAAAATCTCAACTATTGACGGGATTTTTATTCGACAACCAAAGTTATATCTGGTCTCGAATGCCCTTTGGCGTGAAAACTGCTGGATGTGCACTGATAAGAGCACTAGATAGGAATCTGACTGAGGAGGTCAAGAGCTTCACTACGAGATATGTTGACGACATATTAATTGCATCTGAAACAATGGAGGAACACTTGGTATACTTAAACAAACTTCTGGATAACTTGAGAACCATGAACTTCAAAATTAATCTAAAGAAATCACACTTTTGTCAGAGCGAGATTCTGTATTTGGGGCATATAATTGATGTTGAGGGCGTGAGACCTAATCCAGCGAAAATTGATGCTATCAAGAAATTTCCCACACCAACTAAAGTCAAACATGTAAGAGCGTTTTTGGGAGTGACAGGCTTCTTCAAAGAAAATTGTCCTGGATACACAGAAACAGTAGCACCTATGCAAGAGATTTTAAAGAAGGCAAATCGATGGTCATGGAATGAGGAATGCGACAGGTCTTTTAGAGCCACGAAAGACTTACTGGAAAACTGTGTGAAGCTTGGATATCCGGACTTTGAGAAGAGATTTATTATTCAAGCAGATGCTCATTAATTGGAATCGGTGCTATGCTGTACCAAGAGGACGCTGAAGAACCCAAGAAGAGATCATATTTGGCATTTACGAGTCGTAAATTGAGGAAGCACGAGAGGAACTACACTGTGACGGAGCTTGAGCTGCTAGCAATTTTATATTCTCTCCAACAATGGCGTAAGATGATCTTCGGCTATTCCATTATTGTCAGAACCGACCACCATGCACTGACATTTTTATTCAAGACGACGATGGCAAGTGAGAGAGTTACGCGTTGGTCCATCTACATACAGCAGTTTGACATTACAATAGAGCATTGCCCTGGAAGGATGAACATCATACCAGATGCTTTGAGCAGGAATCCTGAAGACGAGAACGAAGTAACAGCGGAAGTTCACCATATAACATTAACACCTAAGGCTCGTGAGTTTTTGGAGAAATTAAAGGAAATTCGGAAGGAGCAAGAAGCAGACCCATGGATGATGATGATGATGATGATCAAGTTCTACAGGAAGGAATTACAACCAGATTCACCTGAATACCGAGAAGCCCGTGCTAAAGAAGCGAGATTTCACTACTTAAATAACCTGTTGCATAAGTACGTGGATGAGCATCATACCAAACTGCGAATCCTCGTTCCAGCATCACTACAGAGAGGATTGACGTGGCATGTCCACGAGAGCCTAGCACATATCGGCACGGATAAGACTGAAGCTACTATAGGGGAGACTTTCACTTGGCCTAAGATGCGATTCACCATTGTGGAAGTATTAAGAACTTGTGACGCATGCCAGCGCACTAAACCGAACAACTTCATTATGAAACAACCTCCAAGACCACTATTACCTCAAAAACCATACGAGATGCTCGCTATCAACTGTTTTGGCCCTCTGGTTAAAGGGAAACGTGGATGCCGACACCTTCTGGTGTGTGTCGATGTATTTTCAAAGATGGTAGCGTTATGTCCAATCCAGAAGACGACATCAAAACAAGTCCTCAGTAGAATTCAGAACAAAGTTATTCCGATGCTTGGGAAGCCGGAATCCATTTTATCAGACCATGGTACTTATTTCACGAGCAATGTTTTTAGGCAAGGTCTAGAGAGCCTAGGAATAAAACATATATTTTCGAGCATTCGTCATCCTTGTGGGAATCCGAGCGAGAGAACGATTCGCTGTGTTGCCAAGTACTTCAGAGTAATGATTCCTAACGATCATAATAAATGGGTTGACAAAGTAGGAGATATTGAGATGTGCATGAACACCACTAAGCACGAGTCGACGGGTCAAGTCCCACTAATTGTACACCACAACAGGTTGCCGGAGAGGTCTTGGGACAAGATTATTCCATGTCCAAGGGATCCACTATTAGCGCATGAGTTGCGAATTCAGCGAACGAGAGAGCATATGAGGAACCAAGCGGACCGAAGACTGAGAAGGTACAGAGGAAAGAAGTTTCACCGGGAATTACAAGAACAAGAGCTAGTGCTGGTTCGCAGACCACCGATATCTGATCCCAAAAACAAAGTCTTTGCAAAATTCTGTCCAAAACTTATTGGCCAGTTCCGTGTCATTAAGAATCTGGGTAACAATGCTTACAGGCTTGAAGAGGTGAGCACAGGTGCTACATCTGTTTTCAATAGCGCCAACTTAAAACCATATTACAGAAGAGAACCATTTGATGAATAAGAAGGATGATGTGTGCAAAACATTTATGGCAAAATTTTATTTTGAGAGCCAACACTCAAATGTAAGTGGCCGTGGAGTGCTTGAGAGAGAGCGCGCTTTGTTTGTAAACAACGAGCAGCTGAGACGACAGGAGTGGCAATCACGTGAGGAGAAGGGGAATTCTAGCGAGAATTATGAATGACATTCCGGCGAGGGAGCGCGCACACTAATTGGGTCAGTGGACTGTACACTCGAGCAGCTGAGCGAGATATTAAAGAGATGTTGTTGTTACTACTGTGGATATTGTTTTTGAAATCCAAATCAATCACTTGCTTCGAATTTCAAAACCTTGCTGAGGATAAATGAACCCTTATTAATCTACGATAAATAAGTATTCATAATTTATTATTATTATTACTGCAGCCCAGGCAGTACTTGTGGAAGTTGACGAGGATAAAGGCAAGGTAGCGTGTCGCAATGATTGCCACAGAAGTAGTAAGTGGTAGCTATTCTTGAAAACGGCCTGGTAATCTGAGTTCAAGGACAAATTGTGTAACAACTTGCACCAGAATTGGAATCATAAAGGGATGGTCACGAGTTACTTGCAACCGACCTACGATTGAATCACCCAATCAGGAGAGACCAAGCCAAGATCACGCGATGTGTAGCGTCAGTGGTAAAAAGCGCGCGGAATTGATTATCTAAAGAACCGCCGATCAGAATTATCTCCGCACGTGTGCGCTGAGACGTTTGAATTATTTGATGAAGATAGACACTAGTCCCGTGTGTATGAGATGAAAACTCTGGATTTTTTTTCTTAATTCACCCCACTCTTCATCCCCCTGTCAGTTTCTAATAAATTGATCGACGAGACGCTGCTCGATGTATTTTCGTTTTGGAGCTTTGTGAGCTAACTTCACGCCAGTTTGCATAGTGATTTTAACGCTCTGATATAGTTTAAAGTATTTTCGTTCTGGAGCTCTGTGAGCTAACTTCACGCCAGTCTGTGTAAAGATTTTAACGCTCTAATATTATTTGAAGTCATTTATTTGTGAGCTCTGACGAGCTAACTTCGCGTCAGTTTGTGTAGCGATGATTTTAAAGCTCTAATATATTATTTGAAGTCTAATACTTTGTGAGTTCTGTAAGCTAATTTCACGCCAGTTTGCGTGGTGATTAAAAAACTTGAATATTATCTTAAAGACAACTATTTTCAGCTCTTATGGGCAAGAATTGAGGAACATTCTAATTAGCGCTCCAGCCCGAGCGAAGGTCAAGCAGAGCAGTAGAGATTACCGAGCGAGATAGCGACTGTGAGTCAGTCAGACTTTAAAACTTGTATTGTCGAGCCAGTGACGATGGTCTCGAAGTTGAATATTTCATGTAAATTTGTATTGTATTTCTTTTATGTGTGTATCGTGCTTGTGTGAGCAAGAGTAGGGAAAGTCTTCGTGATTAATCGCATAGGACTATTTGTGGGCGAATTTAGTAACTCACAAGCGATTATAGATAGGTCAAATTATAATAACATTGAACTTTTCTTCCAAAGAGACTACACCAAGATGTCCGACGTGTGGTCAGGAGCCGGAGTGATGTCCGACGCTTCTACGAAGACAACGATGGAGTGCTAATTTTTCCATAGGGAAATGACTGAGATGGAGGTCATATGTTCTACAAGCTGAGACGGTGATGTACAACAATTGATTATTCAATTATGTAGTTAGATTGGCGGGGGAACTTTGTAAATAGTTAATTTTAGTCTTTTCCTTGTTTTAGAGTGTTTTTCTTACCGACACTAATTGTTTAAATGTACGTTGGCACGTGGCCAAAGTGTTTGTTGTGTATTTATTTTTCTTTGGAGTCATATTTAATGTACACGGCGCATGTACGTTATTTTTATCCATGCAAATGCGAAACCCGTTACATTCGATAAGTGGTGCTTTATTAAAGTTCATATTTTTGATAGGAAAGGGAGGTAATTACTGTAAGATGTTTGCCGAACAGGTTATTATTCATATTAGGGTTGCCAAGTGCAACAATTTAAGATGTAATTGTAGAACACCTTAGTTCTAATTTGATAGATTTTTTTGAGTCCTTTTCAGGTTTATTAGTCACGGCGTTGAACGGAGGCGCCAGCGAGTGGAAAATATTTATGTCATTTTATTTCAGGGTCTGTCAAACCCATACGTGTGATTCTGTGTGTGTTATTGTGTCAGGTGTGTGTTGATTCTACGTGTAGAGGGGTAGAGGTCCTACCGCCCTCATATTTTGTTGTTGTTGTATTTTTGATGGAAAGGCAGGGTGCTCCAGGGAGACCGCTGTTCCTTGTCCATACTGCTGATTCTTGGATTTCCTAGGGGAAATGCCGGGATATTTTGTTCTGACACACACACACGTATTATTGTGCTTTGGGGCACGCTTCTTCGAGGTTCAATCCCGTCCTTTGGAGGTCGAGTTATTTTGACACGTGGGTTGACAGATATGCAGATTTCCACGAATCGCCCGTCTCGCCTGGTGACTTATTTTTGTTAGGCAGTCCTATTTTTCCGACTGGCCCCTTTAAGCTTTCATGTAGCAAACCTGTTCTTTGTGATGGTTATTTTGAACCATAATTAATTGGGGAGTTCGCCATGTGTGTGACGGATTATTGCATGTTGTATGGATAGAATGTTGTGTTAATAATGTAAATGTTGGTTTTGAGCCTAGTGATTTGTTTATGACTCAATTCATGTAATTTTGTAGGTGACGCCCTGTGTGGTGTAGTGGTAGTGTACTTGTAAAAATGACGGCGGTCATATGTGTATTTATTTTATTGGTCACGTGTTAACTTACTTGTGTTGATTTGTGTGAGAAGTCCTAATTTTAGGCAGTAATGTTTTTGCTACGGCAGTTTTGATTCCAATTTCATGCGGAAATTATTGTGTTGTTTATTAGCCTACTTTCGATTTTTGCAAAAAATGAAAGTAGACTTATGAGATCAACACAGGGCGAAAAAAGTGTGTCTGTCTGTGTGTGTATGTGTGTGTGTGAGTCTGTGTGTGTGTCTGTGTGTGTGTGTCTGTGTGTGTGTGAGTGTGTGTACTCTGAATGTCTGTCCCCCCCCTATCAATTCGAACACGGTGAATGCGAATTGAACGAAATTTGGTACAAAGGTAGCACTAGCAAAGGACACCTCAGTGTCATATTTTATATCGCCGCCATCTTGACGGAAACGTAATGGCGGCCACACAAATGTTCAAAGCTTAAATCAAATTACGACAAACCTAATCATCCGATCTCTACCAAATTTTGCAACAACATACCTTTATGGGGGGAGCATCCTTTGACCAAACCAATAGGCCATAAGCGTAATAGTTTGCGGATGGCGGCCATCTTTGTGTGAAAATCGATTCCCCCTATTAATTCGAACACGGTGCAACCGAATGGAACTAAATTTGGTACAGAGGTAGTACTAACAAAAGGCACCTCAGTGTCATGTTTTATATCGCCGCCATCTTGACGGAAACGTAATGGCGGCCACACAAATGTTCAAAGCTTAAATCAAATTACGACTAACCTATTCATCCGATCTCTACCAAATTTTGCAACAACATACCTTTGTAGGGGGAGCATCCTTTGACCAAACTAATAGGTCATCAGCGTAATAGTTTGCGGATGGCGGCCATCTTTGTGTGAAAATCGATTCCCCCTATTAATTCAAACACGGTGCAACCGAATGGAACGAAATTGGGTACAGAGGTAGTACTAACAAAAGGCACCTCAGTGTCATGTTTTATATCGCCGCCATCTTGACGGAAACGTAATGGCGGCCACATAAATGTTCAAAGCTTAAATCAAATTACGACTAACATAACCATTCGATCTCTACCAAACTTTGCAACAATATACCTTTATGGAGGGAGCATCCTGTGACCAATCTAATAGGCCATTAGCCTAATAGTTTGCGGATGGCGGCCATCTTTATGTCAAAATGGATTCCCCCTATTAATTCGAACACGGTGGAACCGAATGAACGAAATTTGGTACGGAGGTAGCACTAGCAAAGGGCACCTCAGTGTCATGTTTTATATCGCCGCCATCTTGACGGAAACGTAATGGCGGCCACACAAATGTTCAAAGCTTAAATCAAATTACGATTCGCCTAATCATCCGATCTCTAGCAAATTTAGCAACAACATACCTTTATGGAGGGAGCATCCTTTGACCAAACTAATAGGTCATCAGCCTGATGTTTTGCGGATGGCGGCCATCTTTGTGTGAAAATCGATTCCCCTTATCAATTCGAACACGGTGAAACCGAATGGAACGACATTTGGTACAGAGGTAGCACTAGCAAAGGGCACCTCAGTGTCATGTTTTATATCACCGCTATCTTGACGGAAACGTAATCGTGGCCACCCAAATGTTAAAAGCTAAAATGTAATTACGACCAACCTAATAATCTAGTCTCTACCAAATTTTGCAACACCATATCTTTATGTGGGAAACATATTCAGACCAAACTGCAAGAACATCAGCCCAATAGTTTGCAGATGGTGGCCAAGTATGTGTGCAAATCGATTCCCCCTATCAATTCAAACACGGTGAAACCGAATTGAACGAAATTTGGTACAGAGGTAGCACTAGCAAGGGGCACCTCATATTCATGTTTAATATCCCTATAGCACGTTGTATTTCAACAAGCTACTACAACCAACATTCGATCATACTCCTTGAAAAGGACAAAGATTTATAACAATACCCATGCATTTAGGAGAAAGTAGGCTATATGTTCTTTACTGAACATCTTGTTTTTAAGTATAGGAAGTGTCGGTTTAGTTTTAAGTGTTGTATAGTTGTTCCCCGCGTCTGTCTAGCTCTAAGCAATGTGGATTCGTCTCCTGAAAGTTTATTCTGGATGATGACGAATCATGCATTCGATTGTACTCATCGTGAAGCATGTAGAACAGCACGCGCGCATACATTGTCACTTTTGTTGATTTTCTTTGGGACATTTGGTCCGAGTGTTAATCTCTCCTGAGATTTGGCCTAGTTTTGGCAAACTTTATTTATTCAGTGGGAGTCATATGGGAGTTTGTTTTGTTAATTCTTGTTGTAAATAGCTGATTTGTTATTAAATTCATTTGTTTTAACCCTGGCTTCACTTTTTCCTGTATGTTATTTTGTTATATGTTACCCTGCATGTTAATGAAGCGCTTTAACAACAACTTACGATATGGACTGTTACACCCCCCGAAACTGAGTCTCATAAGCTTCTTTGCAAGGGATCAGTATTGTTCCATGATAAGGATTAGACAGGAACAACTCGCATGAGAAACAGTGATTGTCAAGTATTTTTACCGCTATAAGAGAGCTCAAGTTTTGGGCACGGTGAATCACTTACCTTGATAACGTAAACATAGGCATAAGACGGTAAGCATTGAATATTTGTAGCATACTTTCTTCTCATTCAAGAAAGAATAGAAAGTAATCTTACGCAAACACTTTGTATCTGTTTGTTTTTCTGAATGTTCCCTATTAACTTCTGAAATGCTACTAGGATTTTTGTTAAGGTTAATGTTAATTTTATACCATCCGGTCGTCTTATTTTTGTAATTTTTCGTTCTGCAATGTACGGGTCAAGAGCTTTGAAGCAATACCCCATTCATCGAGCAAGGAGGATATTGAGTAAAATGCATTCTCTGAACCGGAAAGCACTGCTGCTAACCTAAAATAATAGATGGGACCAACGTAACGAAAACCCTCGTCTATCTCATAATTAGGGCTCGGATTTTTAGGTAAATAAATATGTTTTTATGTAAATAAATATTTTAAGCATATTTCCATAAATACATAAATTCCTGCTTTTCACTTATTAGCACATAAAAATATATAATATTTACGCTTTTTAAAATCAGTATGGTAGATCTTACAGTTTATTGCATTTTTGTTCTGTGTTACTTCAACGGTGAAGAACCTGAGAGCTATCAAATCTTCATGCAGAGCGTATGTCAGCTTGCAAGTGTGTTATTCTTAAATTGTGGCCCCGTGCCACTCACTGTGGAAGCAGGGGATTTCCTTGTCCATAGCCATATTGCACCACGTGCTAGACCTCTCCCTCCTCCAGCTACTTGGGACCAGTGTCACTCACATGTAGTTCATTTCTGGCACTGTGAAGTGTACGGCAGTTCTACGATGCCTAAAGTAAAAAGTACTACAAGTTATCGTCTGCCGCAGTATGCTGCAGAATTTAAGGATAATTTTACTTCTATTCTGCCAACCATGTGGGAAAGCCATCAAGGTTGAACAGGGATCTCAAGTTACACAACACCTCCAGGGCAAGAAACATATTGCCGCAGTTTCACGCCTTCTTCAGAGTAAGTGCTTCGCGATAATCGTCAGTTATTTGTGATGGACAACCAGAAGATGTATCTCGTTGTGTATTGTAATGATTCATCTGTCAGTGAAACATACAGTAGAATAAATTGCATTAGTGAGTACTGCATATTAATAAACTAAATTATAATTGAATATTTTTACTTTTTCGTCACATATTTCAGGTATTTTAAATACTTAAAAAATAAATATTTTCACGATTTTCAGTACCTAAAAATCCGAGCCCTACTCATAATCAACTGATCCATTTTCGACCGAATTTTGTACGATCAAAGTACACATTATTAAAACACTACTTGATAAATTTTAATAAATTCCAGAGCTGCCAACAGTATGAAATTGTGGATGTTAACTTGAGATACTCGTAAAATATTGTTCCAATTTGAATCAAACTTCGCGCGAACCAAGTCAACAGAAGCACCTGGAGGTTTATGGAGCTTCAACTGACTCCAGTGATACCAACCATACGTTATTAGGGGTATCGACTTTACATTTACCCATGAAGAACCCGTAAAAGACTGATCCAATTTGAACCAAACCTCGCACGAACAAAATTAACATCAATACCTCGTGATTTATGGAGCTTCAGCTGACTCCAGTGATACCAACCATACATTATTAGGGGTATCGACTTTACATTTACCCATGAAGAACCCGTAAAAGACTGATCCAATTTGAACCAAACCTCGCACGAACAAAATTAACATCGATACCTCGTGGTTTATGGAGCTTCAACTGACTCCAGTGATACCAACCATACGTTATTAGGGGTATCGACTTTACATTTACCAATGAAAAACTCGTAAAAGACTGATTCAATTTGAACCAAACCTCGCATGAACAAAATTAACGTCAATACCTCGTGATTTATGGAGCTTCAGCTGACTCCAGTGATGTCAAACATACATAATCGGGAGTAGGCCTACTTACTTGAATTTAACTTTGAAGTAGATGCACAGAATTGACCCAATTTGGATTAAACTTGGTGCGAATAGTGTAAGCGATACACGATTTTTGAAATTTTAAGTGGTTTCATTGTTGAAAATCTTAAGGAACAAGTGATAACTAGACCCTGCACTGGCAAAACGTTATCCGCATCCACGACGAATCCACACGACTGTTATCCGCATCCGCCCCGCATCCGCACAACTGTTATCCGCATCCGCCCCGCACCCACACGACTTTTTACCGCGTTCGCATGTTTGTTATCCGAATCTACTGGCATTACAATAATATTTTAAAATTAGATAATGCATAAAATACTAAAGCAACATATTTAGACCTTTGAGGAAAAGGTCATTCCTTTATGCTTTGTATTGAACCCATATGCTATAGGGTCCAAGGTGTGCGAATCCATGCATTTGAGGAAGAAATCAAAGAAACGTACAGTTTCTAATGTACTTTAAAGAAAGATCAAGCTAGGAGGCCAGTATAAGGTTGTGCAACTAACGTGGACCAGGTGTTCGAGAGGATGATATCATCCCTCTTGACATTCTGAAGGGAGCGAGTCACGAGTATTAATAACCGAGTGGAACTTTCCAACGATTAGACAAGGAGACCTGAATCGGAATTCGAGCTGACGTTGCTGGAAATTGACAACACCGCTTATGCGCCAGGAGAGGAATAATTAAATTTAACCCGTTTACAAGTATAATAATGAGTAAACAAGTACAGTACAGTGAATCATTTTGAATGAGAGATTTTTCAGTAAAGAGAAACCATTTAATAATTGCGCAGAAAAAAACTGCCAACGCAAGACGACGTCATTGGGGAAGTACCAAGGCCTGTGTGGAGGGGAGAGAGCAAAAGAAATGCAACACCCACACATCTGAGGACGAGAAATTAATTAATATCTCCGAATTGCACGATCGATTCTTAGGTGCAATGAGATTATTTGACATTGAGAAGACGAGCTTTCGGAAGGTATAATTTTTATATTTATGGCACCATTATTTTAGAAGTTGACCACAGAAAAGGCTAGAGTCTTATTTTTTTGTAGTGAAATAGTATAAAGCTTCGGGCTTCACCAAGCCAAACATGCAGTCTCGACAGCCCGTGAGGGGCATAACCACGCATCACGCAGTACGAATCCGTCCAGGGGGACGTGAAGTTATATCAGATCATGCAGTTATTGTCAGCCTGCGGGCATGACACTGTGTCACGATCATCATTGAATGCAGTCTCGAACAGCCCGTGAGGGGTATAATCACGCATCACGCAGTACAAATCCGTCCAGGGGGACGTGACGCTGGATCATCAGCACATGCAGTTATTCTGACAACCCGTGAGGGTGTTATTACGCACGCAGTTCCGACAGCCCGAGAGGGGCGTAAGACTACATCACAGCACATCAGTATTTAGACAGCCGTGTGGGGCGTAACTCTGCGTCACATCGAGGAAAGTTACCAGTACTCCTCGAGGGGAGAAATACTGTGTTACACCGCAGAAGTAATATCCGATAGCCATAGGCGTCGCAGTATTAAAGACTTGCTTGCCTCCATAAGGAGTGGTCAAGAAGAAAATTTAAAGTATCGCCGTATTGAAAGAGTAGGAAAATCCTAGTTACAGGATTTAGGCCCGACTGTATACAAGTTATAGTGAAAGTTCGTAAGATATAGTCAGAGCAGGCCGCGAACGTCGGACTTAAAGGCGATAGGTCGTTAAATAGACGAACGAATAGATCATAACGTACGGAAGTACCGTACCAGGAAGGTAAACTGTTATCTAAATTAAAGAACCCACAAAGGGAAGAACAGAATCAGGTTCGGAACGTACATCAGAAACGTAGGAGTGCTAGAACCAATCAAATAAAGAAGATAGGAGACTATAAACATTATCTCCAGAAAGCAGGCGAACTATTCTAAAAGTACTAGAATCGAGAAGTACTAGCTGCTATAAACTAAATCTATAGGTCATTGAGGAGACCTCGATCCGAATAGACTTTCGCTAGGATCGATAAACAGATCTACAAAGAAGCCGTTCAAGCTAGATAAATAGCCGGTCATCCAGGATAGGAGTAGAAGAATTTGGGTTCCAGGGAACGATAGATGTTTCGAGACTTTCATATTCTGCAGGATAGGAAGCTGACATCGAATAAATTTCGCCCTTGGAAACGGGAAATTAAGAAGGTCACGTGTGATAGGCTCAGAAATACGGCCTAGTGATCAAGAATTGTGAAGTGTAAAAAATATCAAGATTGTGTGTTAAATTAATATTTTTAGTGTTTATTATGTGTTCAAAAGGGACACATCAGTGTATAAAAATGTCGTCAATGTTTAGTGTCTTAATTATATGTCAAAAAGTGTTTATACATAAGATGAATTCTTTTAATATGGAGTAAAAAGTTCAAAGTGGGCCCAAAATGAAGCACCGCACAAGAATAAAGATCATGGGACGATCTTAATAACATGTGAGTACTGAATTTCATTCTATTTTGGTGTCAGAAATTGGTTGTGTACAAATCCACCGGAGTTTTTGAGTAAAAGGGATGTGTTTTAATAAATAAATACTGAATAAGTAAGAACGCGGTCTGAACAATAATAGAAAATTTGAGAAATTATAAATGATTATGTAAAGAATGAATCCCGTAGAGGAAACAAATAAATAAAATGTTAATGTATTTAACAAATGTCATAAGAGCAAGCGAAATATCAGTAATTATCATGAAAGATATTCAAATAAAGTAAAGTTGAAATATGAAAGAAATAGCTTTTGAGCTTGTGTAAAGAATAAAGATAATAATAATAACTAAATATGGAAATATTAAATAAAGATCAAATAAAGTGATGTGAACATAAGAGCGTTAAAGCCTTAACATATGTGTAAGATATAATGTTCAATGGAATATTTTAAAAAGGGAGCGATTTATCGGCAACGGAAAAGATTAATATAAGAATAAAAATAATATGAATTGTTACTAATGAGATTTATCAGTTCTTGGGAAGACATTTCGGCTTAAAATAATACATAGCGCAAAAGAGCGCCAATAATATTAAAATGTCACGCTAGGAACGCGTAGTGGTTAAATACTTGGTAAATTACTTATGGAGGGTAGTTGATTGCAGTGAATTGATAATTGTATAAGTCCTCTATTTGTGACGTAGTATCACGAGGCATTGTGTATGTATTTGAAAGGGAGCTAATATATGGGATTATTGAGCGTATGTCATATGGGCCACGGCCGACTTTAAATCGCATTTTGTATAAGTCCTCTGTAAGGGAATGGTTCCCGAGGCACGTGAAGAGATTCGAATGCAGAATCTTCTTATGATAAAAGCCCCTTTATTCTTCGTCGTTGAATGTGTATTAATCTTCCCAATCAATGAGGACCCTCTCATAATTAATAAATGCCAAGGTTACGAAAGTGGTCTTTGAACCAAAGGAATAGTAGTTTGAATGAGTACGGTACAGTAAAGCCCGGTCTCTCCCCAGAACTGAATATAATGTGAAGGTCTGTTTTGAAAGCCTTGGAAATAAGCTATTAACGTGGGTTAGACAGGGAGTCGCCGTCACCCTCCGTGTCATAAATCGCGCCCGAGTATAAGGGTCTAGCTTTCTTAGAGTGAGAGTGGCCAGAAACCGTCTCGTAAGATGTTGTAAAGAGAAATGAATACACCAGGAGTGTTTAAAGCTGTTAACGACCCGGGCGTTGAACCGAGGTCCTTGTAGATTGATATTTCTCGTTTGCCTGTTCAGATCGTCGTTTCTTATATGATAATGGTCTTATAAGACATAAGAGATAAATAACAATCCCTATTGTAGTGTTGGATGGACGTAGGATTCCACGAGTTAATTGAAGACAACTAAGTTTCGGGAGTAACTATAGTTTTTTGACTGTGTCAAGTATCTTCACGCTCTGGAGTACACAATTGATTTCCTGATTACCTTAATATATTTGTGAAAATAAAGAGAGATGATAACAACTGAATGTGTGGACATGCCCAAAATATTGAGTTAGATAATTAACATAGATTTTAAATGTAATTATAAATTTGTTTTTGAGAATTAAGAAGATATAAAGGATAGTATTTGAGGTGTACAAGAATGACACCATTATTATGTAAAGCACGGAGCCAAAAGAGCTCGGAGTTATATAAAACTTACAGTTAATGCTTTATGGAAGTAAGACTAAGTAGGAATTGTTGGTTTATGTGGAAACCACATGTTTTAAATACAATATTTGTTTTATTATATTTGTGATTCCTTGTTCATTTGGAACAAGTAGATGATTATGGGTCAGTAATTAAATTGTTAAAGCGTTTTCCAACGTGGGGCCTGTATGATTTTATCATACACCTGATTATACTTAATTTTGGCGCCCAGTACGCAGGGATGAGTTTTCCTAGGGAAAACCCGAGTTTTTCTCGAAAAATCAAAATTTTCATTTTTTTAAATGGTTTTTCGAAATTTTGAATTTTAATTACTTCCATAAAGGTTTATGAAATTGAATAAAAGTATCAAAAGGGTACGTTGTAAGTGAATACCCGTACCAAAGTAAAGTTTTTAGAGAAATTGGGACACACTGATTCAGAGTATCATCTCTCAAACATGTACTAGTGTGGTGGCATTAGTGGCCCACTGTATTTTAATATGATGTTGTTAACTGAAGAGAGGCGGAGGCTCTCTGAGAATGTAAGTGCCGAGAGCCCAGATAAAGGTAAAACTACAGGTGAGAAAGAGTACCCAACTAAAGAAATTACAAATGTTTCTGTAGAAAGCATGCGTGCACCTGGAGACATAGTTACACGAAGAGAAGGTAACATGTCTGCAGACAAAGGGGTAAATGTTGAGCTTTCAGAGCTCGGAAAGGAAAAAGAAAATTGTACACCGATTCCAAGGGAAAATGTAAGTAATACAGATAATGATAATGAGGAAGGTAATTCAAAGTCTCACGTAGTAATGCCGGTTCAGGTAGGCTCAGAAAACGAAGGGGAAAAGAGCGATAGTACTGACGTTCAGGATCAGGAAAAAGTAGAAATGACGACCTGGAAGGAAGTAGAAGGGTTCTTGGATATAACTGATGAAATACGAGACAAGCACTATAAGATGATGAATGAACTTTGGGATTTAAAAGATCTCAACTCAAGAAAGAAGGAAGGCATTGAGGAACAGAGAGAAAGTATTTCTAAGGAAATAAAGAGGATAGGTGAACTTAGGGATAGGATAAATATAAATAACTATGAGATACCGAAACAGGAATTTGAGGAATTATACGAGGAAATCCCGAAGCTTAAAAGGTCATTGATAGAAATAAAGAAGAAATTTGCGAAACGCATGGAGAAAGAAGGAAAAATAGAATTAGCCCCGTGGGAACAGATAAGAAGTTTCGGGAAGGAAATAAGTGAGATAATGGAGCAGGTAGAGGATACGAGAAGAGAATGGGATAAGATTTGGTGGAAGACCGATTATAAAGAGCACGAAAGGCTGAAATATGTGCAAGGACAGAAGGATTGGATAGGAAAGGAAAAGAGTAAGATGCATCAGTTTATAATGAGCATATATGAAGACCAGGATATAATAACTGTTCAGGAGTTAGCTGAATTGAGGAAAGTCAAGATTCCAGAATATACAGAAATAGTAGAGGCTGCTCAGAAGAAATATGAGGAATATATATTAGCAGAGGACCTCAAAGCAAAGGAAATGTCTATCCCAGTCAAAAATGAAACAGCTGTCCAGACGGAAGTGGAAAAACAAGCTGAAATTGAAGAAGAAAAAGAAGTCACCGTGCCAGAACAGCCAAAAATTGAGATTAGAGAAGTCGAACAAGAAATAGAAATTATAATGATTCCAGTGGAAACTGAGGAAACTTTGGAGATCCGTCCTGAAGAAGACATGGAGATTCAAGAGGAAATCATAGGTCCAGACCAGGAGGACAGCCAAAATGAAAATGAGCTGCAAACGGAAGAGACTCATTTTGAGAAAAAGGTCGAGCTGGAAGAGCAAGAAGTAATCTCGGAACAAGAGATAACAAAGGAATTGATAGTTGAAGAGACGGAAATGATAATTCCTGAAGAAACAGAGAAGTTAGATGAGACAAAAATAGAAAATGTCAACGAAGCACCGATGGAAACAGAGGTTCAAGACTTGACGAAGGAAAGTGAAAAAGAAAACCCAGAAGATATTCAGGAGGACCAGGAAGATGAAAGGGCATTAGAAGAAGAGGAAGGAAAATTGAAAGCTCAGATCCTTGAGTTAATGATCAAATGTCAGAGTTGTCAAAGAAAGAAAAGAGAAAGGAAAACAGATGCAAACAAGAGCCAAGAAGACCTAAAAGAAAAAGATGAGATTGTTGGGAGCAATGAAAAAATGAGAGGAGACGTCTCTGAAGAAAATCAAGACAGAGGAAAACCGCCATTGGTAGTTGGTGTACCAGGAAATGGATACCCCATGGGAACAATGAAAGGAGGTGGAATAACATACGAAGCTTTGGAGAAAGAGGATGCCCAGGCGTACTTCAGCTGGAAGCTCCGTAAAAAGAAAGGGAGCGATAAAAAGAAGAGAAAAGAAGGAGATCTGAAAGACCTAAAGAACTGGAAGAGTCGAAAAAAGAAATACTCTTTGGAAATGCCATCTCGATACGAGGTGAAGGAAAAGGATTATTCCATCATTGGAATAAACGGGTAAAGCTATTTGCAACCGTCAAAGAATAAGAGAAATAAGTATAATATTTGTTGAAATACCATCTCAAAGAGAGATAAGGAAGGGGGAAGAGAACCAGAAAGAGTCAGGTGAGATCAGACTGAGCTCTTAAAAAATCAAATGAAGTGTAACAGACTTGAAGTCTGAGAACTGTAATGAATTAAGTTACGGGTAAAGCTAATTGCACCCGCAAGAGAATTAACATAAAGTCATTGAGTTGAAAATATATAATGAATAGAGAACAGACCGACTAGAAGTCTGTCCTGAGAAAAGAAGAAAGGAACCAACTGTTGACTCGAGTCTGGAGAAGCATGCGCCAGACGAGGGGAGAGTTGTAAAAACCGAACGTGACAAGAAATTTATGGCCTGAGTGGAGACGTCCGCTAGGGGAATAAATGAATGAATGGGAATTTTTGAAGACCCAACCTAAACACAGACTAGAGAGGAAAGGAACTTTAAAGAAGTAATTGATTTTATTGAAAAAGAAAATTTTAATGTAATAAAGGAGAAAGAAAGGGTAAAGATAGAGTATACCCAACCTACACAATTAGTGGAAGGAACTTTAAGGAAATAAAACAACAGTAAATACGGATGACGTTATGATGGATTCGATGAAATAAGAATACAAAATTAATTAAAATAAATTTCCTCAAAAATTTTTCGAAAATTTATTTATCCTAAGGAAGGGTGAGATGAACCCATATGCTATAGGGTCCAAGGTGTGCGAATCCATGCATTTGAGGAAGAAATCAAAGAAACGTACAGTTTCTAATGTACTTTAAAGAAAGATCAAGCTAGGAGGCCAGTATAAGGTTGTGCAACTAACGTGGACCAGGTGTTCGAGAGGATGATATCATCCCTCTTGACATTCTGAAGGGAGCGAGTCACGAGTATTAATAACCGAGTGGAACTTTCCAACGATTAGACAAGGAGACCTGAATCGGAATTCGAGCTGACGTTGCTGGAAATTGACAACACCGCTTATGCGCCAGGAGAGGAATAATTAAATTTAACCCGTTTACAAGTATAATAATGAGTAAACAAGTACAGTACAGTGAATCATTTTGAATGAGAGATTTTTCAGTAAAGAGAAACCATTTAATAATTGCGCAGAAAAAAACTGCCAACGCAAGACGACGTCATTGGGGAAGTACCAAGGCCTGTGTGGAGGGGAGAGAGCAAAAGAAATGCAACACCCACACATCTGAGGACGAGAAATTAATTAATATCTCCGAATTGCACGATCGATTCTTAGGTGCAATGAGATTATTTGACATTGAGAAGACGAGCTTTCGGAAGGTATAATTTTTATATTTATGGCACCATTATTTTAGAAGTTGACCACAGAAAAGGCTAGAGTCTTATTTTTTTGTAGTGAAATAGTATAAAGCTTCGGGCTTCACCAAGCCAAACATGCAGTCTCGACAGCCCGTGAGGGGCATAACCACGCATCACGCAGTACGAATCCGTCCAGGGGGACGTGAAGTTATATCAGATCATGCAGTTATTGTCAGCCTGCGGGCATGACACTGTGTCACGATCATCATTGAATGCAGTCTCGAACAGCCCGTGAGGGGTATAATCACGCATCACGCAGTACAAATCCGTCCAGGGGGACGTGACGCTGGATCATCAGCACATGCAGTTATTCTGACAACCCGTGAGGGTGTTATTACGCACGCAGTTCCGACAGCCCGTGAGGGGCGTAAGACTACATCACAGCACATCAGTATTCAGACAGCCGTGTGGGGCGTAACTCTGCGTCACATCGAGGAAAGTTACCAGTACTCCTCGAGGGGAGAAATACTGTGTTACACCGCAGAAGTAATATCCGATAGCCATAGGCGTCGCAGTATTAAAGACTTGCTTGCCTCCATAAGGAGTGGTCAAGAAGAAAATTTAAAGTATCGCCGTATTGAAAGAGTAGGAAAATCCTAGTTACAGGATTTAGGCCCGACTGTATACAAGTTATAGTGAAAGTTCGTAAGATATAGTCAGAGCAGGCCGCGAACGTCGGACTTAAAGGCGATAGGTCGTTAAATAGACGAACGAATAGATCATAACGTACGGAAGTACCGTACCAGAAAGATAAACTGTTATCTAAATTAAAGAACCCACAAAGGGAAGAACAGAATCAGGTTCGGAACGTACATCAGAAACGTAGGAGTGCTAGAACCAATCAAATAAAGAAGATAGGAGACTATAAACATTATCTCCAGAAAGCAGGCGAACTATTCTAAAAGTACTAGAATCGAGAAGTACTAGCTGCTATAAACTAAATCTATAGGTCATTGAGGAGACCTCGATCCGAATAGACTTTCGCTAGGATCGATAAACAGATCTACAAAGAAGCCGTTCAAGCTAGATAAATAGCCGGTCATCCAGGATAGGAGTAGAAGAATTTGGGTTCCAGGGAACGATAGATGTTTCGAGACTTTCATATTCTGCAGGATAGGAAGCTGACATCGAATAAATTTCACCCTTGGAAACGGGGAAATTAAGAAGGTCACGTGTGATAGGCTCAGAAATACGGCCTAGTGATCAAGAATTGTGAAGTGTAAAAAATATCAAGATTGTGTGTTAAATTAATATTTTTAGTGTTTATTATGTGTTCAAAAGGGACACATCAGTGTATAAAAATGTCGTCAATGTTTAGTGTCTTAATTATATGTCAAAAAGTGTTTATACATAAGATGAATTCTTTTAATATGGAGTAAAAAGTTCAAAGTGGGCCCAAAATGAAGCACCGCACACGAATAAAGATCATGGGACGATCTTAATAACATGTGAGTACTGAATTTCATTCTATTTTGGTGTCAGAAATTGGTTGTGTACAAATCCACCGGAGTTTTTGAGTAAAAGGGATGTGTTTTAATAAATAAATACTGAATAAGTAAGAACGCGGTCTGAACAATAATAGAAAATTTGAGAAATTATAAATGATTATGTAAAGAATGAATCCCGTAGAGGAAACAAATAAATAAAATGTTAATGTATTTAACAAATGTCATAAGAGCAAGTGAAATATCAGTAATTATCATGAAAGATATTCAAATAAAGTAAAGTTGAAATATGAAAGAAATAGCTTTTGAGCTTGTGTAAAGAATAAAGATAATAATAATAACTAAATATGGAAATATTAAATAAAGATCAAATAAAGTGATGTGAACATAAGAGCGTTAAAGCCTTAACATATGTGTAAGATATAATGTTCAATGGAATATTTTAAAAAGGGAGCGATTTATCGGCAACGGAAAAGATTAATATAAGAATAAAAATAATATGAATTGTTACTAATGAGATTTATCAGTTCTTGGGAAGACATTTCGGCTTAAAATAATACATAGCGCAAAAGAGCGCCAATAATATTAAAATGTCACGCTAGGAACGCGTAGTGGTTAAATACTTGGTAAATTACTTATGGAGGGTAGTTGATTGCAGTGAATTGATAATTGTATAAGTCCTCTATTTGTGACGTAGTATCACGAGGCATTGTGTATGTATTTGAAAGGGAGCTAATATATGGGATTATTGAGCGTATGTCATATGGGCCACGGCCGACTTTAAATCGCATTTTGTATAAGTCCTCTGTAAGGGAATGGTTCCCGAGGCACGTGAAGAGATTCGAATGCAGAATCTTCTTATGATAAAAGCCCCTTTATTCTTCGTCGTTGAATGTGTATTAATCTTCCCAATCAATGAGGACCCTCTCATAATTAATAAATGCCAAGGTTACGAAAGTGGTCTTTGAACCAAAGGAATAGTAGTTTGAATGAGTACGGTACAGTAAAGCCCGGTCTCTCCCCAGAACTGAATATAATGTGAAGGTCTGTTTTGAAAGCCTTGGAAATAAGCTATTAACGTGGGTTAGACAGGGAGTCGCCGTCACCCTCCGTGTCATAAATCGCGCCCGAGTATAAGGGTCTAGCTTTCTTAGAGTGAGAGTGGCCAGAAACCGTCTCGTAAGATGTTGTAAAGAGAAATGAATACACCAGGAGTGTTTAAAGCTGTTAACGACCCGGGCGTTGAACCGAGGTCCTTGTAGATTGATATTTCTCGTTTGCCTGTTCAGATCGTCGTTTCTTATATGATAATGGTCTTATAAGACATAAGAGATAAATAACAATCCCTATTGTAGTGTTGGATGGACGTAGGATTCCACGAGTTAATTGAAGACAACTAAGTTTCGGGAGTAACTATAGTTTTTTGACTGTGTCAAGTATCTTCACGCTCTGGAGTACACAATTGATTTCCTGATTACCTTAATATATTTGTGAAAATAAAGAGAGATGATAACAACTGAATGTGTGGACATGCCCAAAATATTGAGTTAGATAATTAACATAGATTTTAAATGTAATTATAAATTTGTTTTTGAGAATTAAGAAGATATAAAGGATAGTATTTGAGGTGTACAAGAATGACACCATTATTATGTAAAGCACGGAGCCAAAAGAGCTCGGAGTTATATAAAACTTACAGTTAATGCTTTATGGAAGTAAGACTAAGTAGGAATTGTTGGTTTATGTGGAAACCACATGTTTTAAATACAATATTTGTTTTATTATATTTGTGATTCCTTGTTCATTTGGAACAAGTAGATGATTATGGGTCAGTAATTAAATTGTTAAAGTGTTTGTAGCGCCATTAATTTTATGAATTAAATGTGTTAAAATAGGAGTTGATTTTGTTGTTATTTTTGCAAGTGTATCCTCTAATTAATCCAAAATATGTGAGTCACAGAGTGGGGGAACTTACCGCTGCCCCGAAAATTCCGAATTGAGCTACGCTGGTATACTGTGATTGGCATATTTCTTGCTAAAAGGGCACAGTATGCCATGTGCTTTTATGTTTTAAATGAATGTTATACAGCCAGAATTGCAACTATTTCCTGTTCGGAGTGTTAAATATGCTTAATAACATAATTTGAATGAGACCAGCTTAAATCATCATCTTACATTAGTCATAAAAAAAACTAACGGAAAAAATATGATATGTCACAATTCATTAACATCCGGGTCCTTGTAATGATATTAAACAAGCTCGGATTGCATTCTCAAAACTATCCGCAAATTTTCTCCAAACATTATCCGCTGCTTATCCGCTATCCGCACAGCAATGCAAACTATATCCGCATGGCGAAAAATGTTGCGGATATCCTCGGGTTTATCTGCGGATATCCGCATCCGCTCAGGGCTTTGGTGTTAACCAATTTTAATCAAATGTTGCGTAGACGAACAAAGTTCTCCCTACCAACACAAAACCTCTTCATTCGTCTATGTTAGAGATGCTAAGCAGGGCAGCTGTATTAACTAAGAAGATACACTGGAGTGACTGTCAGCCTTGTCTTGGAACATAACTCTTTAAAAGAATCAATATTTTATGTGTTAATTCAAATTGTAGCTACTTGGTTACGTACTGAAAATGACATAAATGTGCGCTGTAGGCTATATACAGTATTTAAACTATTCATTTATTTATCGTATTGCTTTTAGTGCCGGGAGTGTCCGAGGACATGTTCGGCTTGCCTGAGTCTGTAGCTGCTTCCAGCGGACACCCTTAGGGTGAGCTACAGGTTCCATTCAATTTCAAGTAGTTCCAACTTTCACTACCAGATATCAATGATACTTTGATAGAGCGTTCCGACGAAATCTGACCTAACAATTTAGCTTCACACATGCTTAGTCTGTGGAAGGATCTTTTACATGCCATAAATCTATGACATGGGACCACCTGCTTTACTTCCCCTCCGAAAGAAGGCATACTGAAGAATTTTTAACGCTCTTAAAAAATCCGACGACTTCAGCCGGGTTTGAACCCGCTATCTTGGGAACAGCAGTTCAGCTGCTACCAACTACGCCACCGAAGCCGCTAAACTATTCATTGATGTAACAGTTCGTCAGAAACATTAGATAAAACGATTTTCAATCAAAATGGTCAGTTATGATGTTGCATTAGTAATCGAATTTAATGTTTTACAGTCGGTCAACACGATCCTGAAAAAAGTTACATGAGATTAATAAATACACTTGGAGGACCAGTTTCGATCGTCAAGCGATCATCATCAGATCCTTTACACTTAGGCTATTAAATCTACCGTATGCCTACAAGTATGGATGATAGTATTTAGAATATGTTGGCCTATACATATACACAACTAGTTCATATATTAAAACTCAGCAATTTTTCTAGGTTTGTGCCGTGTCTTGTGTGGGGTTTCGCCTAGGACACCAAGCTGGCTCATCAGCGGGCTCTTGGTGTCCCCGCCCGGACCCACACTGCGCGCTGCCTCCCTTTTTATGAAGTGCACCTGCGCCTCTTCACTGCGAGAACTAAAAGCTCAAGCAGCCATAACCTCCCTATGAAGGCTTCCAAAAAGATGGCATATTGACTTTCACGAACAGTGAATTGAAACTCAGCAATTCATTTAGGTTTGTGCCGTGTCTTGTGTGGGGTTTCAGCCCGCTGATGAGCCAGCTTGGTGTCCTAGGCGAAACTCAACACAATACACGGCACAAACCTAGAAAAATTGCTGAGTTTTAATTCACTGGCCGTGAAAGCCAATATACCATCTTTTTAGTTAATACACTACTGTTTGTAAAAAGTGAAACACCAAGAACAAGAGATGTGACCACATTGCACTTTATACCATAGATTAGGGACATGACAATACATTACTGATTAGAAGGACAGTCCGGTACATGCACGTTGACGGTCGATCTTCAGTACGGCGTAGCGCCATCACGTGCTGCACTCAGAACCGCTAGACGTCGTAGCATGGAATCATACAGTGCTTGAATGGGCTGCTGGGGAATACCGTCCCACGCGGTTTGTAGGCGCGTCCACAAAGATCAACAGTAGCGGCAGGTAGACCGGATCGAACAAGTTGCCGACCGACCATATCCCAGACATGTTCGATGGGCGACATATCAGGCGAACGGGCAGGCCAGGGAAGCAGAGGTATCCGTCGTCTGCGAAGAAGGCTTGCACATTACTCGCCAGATGCTAGCGGGCATTGTCCTGCTGAAATATGGCCTGTGGATCGGCCTGCAAGAGGGGCAGTGCCGCGGGTTGTAAAACTTCCCTGATGTAGCGGTCACTGTTCCGATTGCCCGCAAGACGTACGAGGCGCGATCGCCTATTATAGGCAATTGCGTCCCAAACCATTACACCTGGTGTTTGTCCGCTATGCCGCTGAACAATATAGTCTGCCTGATTGCGTTCTCCACGGCGGCCATCACTGAAGGACAGGTTGAAGCGAAACTCGTCCGAAAACACTACATTTCGTCACTCAGCCTGCCAGTGTCGGAGTGCACGTGCCCATTGTAGTCGGAGGCGTCGGTGGTTCCCAGTCAATGGAAGCCGACGCAGTGGCATGCGTGCTACCAGTCCAACCCTCAAAAGACAGCGCCGCACCTTCGACGCAGACATGTCCACCCCCGTTGCAGTGCTCCAACGTCGAGCCAACACCGAGGACGACGCTGTTCTGTCCGATATGGCCATGCGGACAAGATGGCGGTCGTCTCGCGCTGTGGTCACATTGCGTCGTCCTGTACCCTGTCGTCGCTGTGTACGGCCCTCCTCTCTTCACTGCATCCACATACGCCTTACTGTTGAAGCAGCGCAGCGTGCCCTCTACGAGCCGCAATGTCCCGGAACGACAGATCCGCCTCCCGGAGCTAAAGCTTTCTGCCCCGTTCAACCGCAATCACATGATGATAGTCCACCCTGTGATGTCGGCGAGGCATCGTTGCACTTGCTTACTTGTTTCCACTTGGTATGATGGCCCCACGCCGACAGAGCTGTGCGGAACACTGACCTGTCCGGTCCCACGACAGAGGGCCCTGGTGGGCCAATGTGCACGCCATCTCTCTGCGATTGCAATCACTTAGTATGGTACCGTAGGCCTACACGACCCCTGTTCTGGGAGTGTCTCCGACCATTTCTTCTAGGGGTTTCACTTTCTACAAACAGTACTGTATATGTTAGTTAGCCTATATGTTATGTGATTTTTTTTGTTAGGATACTGGACGTGGTGATTGACCTTCACATTTGCTTGCTAAGTGTGATTAAGTGATTGCTGTTAAATGGTAAGGTTAGAGTGGATTTTGAACTTAGTTACTTAAGTGCTTTGCGGTCTGGATGCGAGCAGATGACACTCTCGTCACTGCACTGATAAAACAATCAACTCGATAGACTTGTAACAAGTAGGCTGTTTGGTTCTTATCGTAACATCTTGCTGCAGTTCATAAAACAACACAAAAAGAGGCTTTCAGCCATTAGACCATGTGATATACATAGAATACAAGCCGAATAGATGTTGTTGAGCTAATGGTATTACACCACCTGCAAGCAAATATTATTTTATCCAACTATGTTCTAACTTCCAATGCCAATCATTTTATTTGGGGAAGACAGAATTCAATTGATATGTGGTACAATGTTTAATCAATACCAGTGTTATCGTGCTAAAAGGCGCCGAGCGTTGGATGCTCCAGTGGTGTGGTGACTCCCGAGGACTGGACATCTGAAATTGAAATCTTGAGCTCGGTTAACACAGAGGGTGGTCTCCGCCTGTTTGCTCTGTTAATTGCGGTTCGGGCCGCCCGTGGTCACCATTACTCACCTGTCAGACCCTCCCCAGCGGGAAAACAATGAGGGGGTGGCTTCCATTTGCCAAATATGTATCTGAACAGGGCCAGTATCTGGGGCCCTTCATGTTAAATGTGGCAGTATTACGGTAATACAGTATTAGTACTACAAATTGTACATAATTAGCTATCGTATTCTACGAGAGACGTGTTTTATGTAAAGTATGTTTTGTGGTACACATTGAAATGGCAAATATTTATTTATAAATTCATAGATTAGTTTTGGGGAGGAAGACTATTTTCGTTGATGGGATAGTCATTTCTAAGTTTTGCAACGTTAAAATAATTAGTTCTTTCTTTGGGTGTTTAATGCTTTAATATTTATCAGTAATAATTGCCATACTTGCTAAGTTTTCTGAAGGGGTTTCTTGTATTTTATTTTGGAGGGCATAACTTAGACTGTAAAGTGCTGGTCAAAACAACAACGACACCACCCATAAAGTAACTTTTGCCACTTGCCTGAAATGTATTGGTAATTCGCTATTTTCGTAATTACAATCTACAGAGAATAAGCAGGCGTTTAGTAAAAACACATGGATTTTGGTTGAAAAATACGAAAGTTATTGGCAATTTTTAAGTACCGTAAGGTACAAAAATTAACACTCTTATGCACGGAAATCCCCATCCTAAGAGAAAACGGGGGAACGTACACATTTTAAATTTGTCATATCAATAAACCTCATAAAGACCTATCAAACGTGTAGTGTAAAATTATTGAGGAAACATGTCAGGATGAGTGACGGCCCATTTTGTGTTAACCAATTCATGAACTCGACGAAGAACGCACTTATCCTCAAAAATACCACAAGCTGCTCAGAGAACAAACCAATCAGCTGTTCCCAAACATCATTTCCCGCCTAAACAGACGTGTATCAAGTAGGCTGTGATAACATTTGAGCGCTAGTGCCAAACATAAAATTTTAAAAAGACCATAAAAAATTGGGACTTTTTCTGAATATTTCAAATAATTCAAGAGAAATGTATCACTCTCTCACTCATCCTCACATTTTTCCTCAATATTTTTACACTACACGTTTGATAGGTCTTTATGAGGTTCATTGATATGCCAAATTTCAATTGTGTACGTGCCCCCGTTTTCTCTTAGGATGGGGGTTTCCGTGCATACGAGTGTTAACTTTTGTACCTTACGGTACTTAAAAATTGCCAATAACATTCGTATTTTTCAACCAAAATCCATGTGTTTTTACTAAACGCCTGTTTATTCTCTGTAGGCTGTATAATAATTACCAAATAAGCGCATTACCAATATATTTCAGGCAAGTGGCAAAAGTTACTTTATGGGTGGTGTCCTTATTGTTTTGACCAGCACTGTATGTGAGTGTATCTGTAGGTTTGGTATAGTGTTTTGTAGAGCTGTTTCTGTCTTGCATATTTGGATCCGATAATGCTCCCTTGACGAGCGAAACATGTCTTCCCCTAGTTTTCTTCTTCTTCGTCAATAGTCCGTAACAATATATATGAATCTTAATCATATGTGACTTATTTCACGTTATTTTCCACATATTCCAGTAATTGGAATGGTTTTGTGTTGACCGACTGAAAGCTGAAATATTAATTTTTAATTGTATTTATAATGTACCGTATCGATACAAAATTATTCCTATCTAATTCAAATGAATCCTTATTGACATATAATCCAATCAAATACCCAATAGTATGAATACATTTATTAATCCATTAATTTATTAATAAATGAAGTCACTATAAATAATTATTGGACTAGTTATGGTCTTCATCAGCAAATACTGATATGTGATATAAAGAAATATCCAATTCATGGGACATTTGAACAGAATGGACCCAACTAGGTTAACACATACAATATATACGTTTTTGCAGAAAAAGGCAACAAGGTCCAATTGGTACAGACAGGCGGAAAAGGACTTGGCCGAATTCGATTTTCCCAATCTCAAGGATCGAGAGGAAATTAGGAAAATTACTCATACACGGGGTTTTGAGGGAGAAGAGAGAAGACCTCCCAGACACGTCTGGTCGCAGCAACGAAGACGCGCTCAATCTTTGTGTATGAAGAGTTATTGGGCAAACATCAAGGCCAATACGTGTTGATTCCGCGTGGTCCTAGGAGACCCATTCACGCAGAAAGAGAAGAAGAAGAAACATCCTCATCCTCCATCTTGTTGATGTTGTCATTCTTGAGGGCAACAGTTGGTGTGGTAGCTACGTAGAGATGAAACGTTTAGCTCAGGACAGGGAAGCATGGGCAGCTGCATTAAACCATTCAATATACTGAAGACTCAACAACAACAATTTCAATACCGTATAACATAGTTGGTAGCACAACTATTCTGTAGATATTGGTACTCTCCTACCACATAGCACTTTAGGTTCTTCATCCACTATGCAACCTAAACACCACTTCATCCTGAGCACCTCTGTTTTCTTCAGTGGTTGATCGCAGTTACTTGAGGTTGGTATCTATTGTGATGATACTTCCAACCAATTCCAGATCTTCTCCTGCGACTTGATAACTTACATCCGGCACTCCTTTATCTCTGTTCAAATCCCTTCTAGTAGAAACTGCCGCCGGCGGCTTCGGTGGCGTAGTCGGTAGCATGCTGAGCTTCTACGCCCAAGATCGCGGGTTCAAATCCGGCCGAAGTCGTTGGATTTTTAAGAGCGTTAAAAATCCCTCAGTATGCCTTCCGTCGGAGGGGAAGTAAAGCCGGCGATCCCATGTCATAGATTTATGGCATGCTAAAGAACCTTCCACTAATTACACCTCTGTGAAGCTAAATTATATAGGTTATGAATGTAAACAACGCCAAGAGCTGACTGCGGTGGCGTCTGGTAGCTAAGTTCTGAACTAGAAGTCGTTGACGGTGGCGTTTGGCGGCAAAAGTAGGAACTATTTGAAAAATTCGAAGTCTGCAGTCCTTACTTGAATTTAAAAAACAGATAACACACACTAATACAGTCATCACAATTAACACCGGTTATCAGACAGATTCTACACACACCCAAAGTACACGGGGCTACATGACCGAGTTGTTGTTGCCCCTAAACTTAAGAACCAACCAACCAGAAACTGACGCCACATTTCCAATTTACTGTACCTGCTGTTTGTTCTCTTGATTGAACACAGAGTTGATGATCGACAAAGCATGAAGCCAAACTGCTCCTCCGCACTCTTAACCTCCTCCCTCAGTCTTCCACCAAGAATACTTTCTAATTTTACATTGTATGGAACATCAGCTTTATATTCCTGAAATTCTTGTGCAAGCTTTCTCTACGTCTTTCAGAAATTCGTTCTTGTTTAAAGAGGTCACATAGCAGATAGATGCCCTCTTATCTCAAAGCTTCAACAGGAATCCTGGCTGACCAATCAATTTTCTATTCTTCATCTCTACAGAATTCGCAACACACACTTACCGTATGTCCGGTTGTCCATCTTCTCTGCGAAGCCTTGGATTTTCCTCATTCAGAAGCTCTTTGAAGTGTGTATTCCATTGTTCTTTAAAACACTTCCTTCTGATTCTTTGACTAGCCTGACATGAGAAATTCATTCATTGTGTTGTCCCAGTGCTGGTAAATCTTATTTCGTCCTATCTTTGCCTCTAACTGGTCATGGAGATCTTGACACGCCTGTGTAACCCGGGGCTAAATGAGCACGATGTCCGACAACTCAAATTAAACAACACCAACCTGAGTAACAAATCTCTTAAATTATCGCCTTAGATTATCAAACTTACTCACCTCTAACCTCCTCTATGTCCGCTTTATCTCACTTTTCTTCACCTCCGTCTTCACTTTACGAACAACACTGTTTGACCACTAACAATCCTTCTGCTATCTTACCTTTCCAGCTTATTCACACAGCTTTTCTGCTGCCCGGCCTGAAATACCATTATCTTGTGCTGTACACCAACCAATCATACACAAAATCTAAATCTAAACAGAATTCGTTTTCCGTCTTTTATTTACTCTCCGTTATTCTCTCTTCCATTTACTCTACAATTTTTGTTTGTACTAAGCTACTCATCATAGATAACTGGTTATTTAGCTTCCCAAGTAGCAGCATTCTTCTGCTTCTTTTAACTTCTCGCCTGCCACTTGATGTCAGCAGCCCAGTCTGATTTATTTCGGCTCTATTACCTCCTTGTTTTAGTCCTGTACTTCTTCAAAGCAGTGTGTACGCTTATTAGTAGCATTTCTAAATCATGTACTGACATTGCTAACTTGACTAATGTCTGAGTATTTGAGTAGTGATAATAATAGACTAATAATATCGTATGGCCTCGGGTGCCGGCTGCAAGCTTTGTAATTTGACACCCAGAGGGTAGCTTGCATGTCGAATTTCGTTGTTCCTTGAATCACTGTGAAAGTCAAGGAGGTTAGATATCTAAGCTCCTTGAACACTATAGCGCTTTCTAGTAGAGAAATGAGAAACTTTGTGTTGGCGGAAACTCCCGAGATTAATTTTGCCATTATGAACACGGCCTACTGAATTCAAATGGGTTCTTTAACATGCCAACATCGTATGACATGCATGTCGTATTTTTGCCGCCTTTCAAAAATCACTTACCACGGCTAGGAGCGAACCTACAATCTTGGGGTTTGTTGACCGACACGCTATCCACTCACCCACCGTGACAAGCTTGAGTAGTGATAATTTTATTTTTAGCCTACTTTTCACATTTTGCAAAAATGAGGAAAAAGTAGACTTATGAGATCGATCCGGGAAAATGTGTGTCTGTCTGTCTGGCTGTGTGTGTGTGTGTGTCCCCCCCCCCCCCCCTATCAACTCCTAAACAGCTGCAGCAATCAAAACCAAATTTAGTATGAGTAAAGATGTGCACCGGAATATCTCACGTCCATATTTGAAAATGATGTCAGTGCTACCAACTGCTGAAAAAACGCATTAGAAATTTGAGCTCCATGTTGGATATCTTGCAAGGTATGCATGGGAGCTATTCCAAAATTGGCACACATGTAGATAACACTATTTCAGTTTAATTTCCAGGAGGCCAACCATGACAGTCTTGCCAAAATAATGTTAAGCCTTCTGATAGGTCCAATGTTTAAATGCATATAACTTCTACACTATCAATTAGATTTCAACCAAATTTTGTATGTAATATCTGTACATAAACAGATATGACTGAGCTTATTCTTAAGGCCACCAGGGCTGCCTACTGTTAATAATTGCTCTCTATTTTTTTCATGCAAATACCTATATATCAGAAAATATGCAAGCCAACAGCTTTAAACTATGCACACGTATATTCTGACATTTTAGATTAATTTGGAGTAACTTATATACGTCAGTTCTACCAACATGATTATAAACCTGCTGATAGTACCAATTTTTAAATACAAGTAACTTCTATACTGTCAGTTGGATTTCAACCAAATTTTGTATGTGCTATGTGTACCATAACAGATATTACTATAAGTATTGTTAAGAGCAATCAGGGCTGCCAACTGTTAATAAATGCTGTCTATATTTTTTGCCCTAATATCAATATATCAGAAAGTATGCAAGCCAATGGCTCTATACTTTGCACACGTATAGCACCTGACATTCCAGATTAATTTGGAGTAATTAATACAAAGCAGTGCTGCCAACATGATTCTATGCCTGCTGATATGTCCAATTTTAAAATACATGTAACTTCTATACTAACAAATGTATTTCATCCAAAATTGGCACAACAAGATATCATAATATTTCAGATTATTTCTGACCAGCACACGCATGGTATTGTTGGCAACATGCTTTTACGCGTGCTGATAGATCCAATGTCTAACTGCATGTAACGTCCATTGGACTTCAACCAAATTTTGTATTCTGTAACTTAAGAGATGGAACTAAGAATATATTCAGTCACCAGGGCTGCCAACTGTAGTGCTCTATTAGGCTACATTATACCAGGTATATTTTGAACTAATTAGATATTTCGATATTACCAACTTAATTTCGTCATTATTCTAGATAGGTTCATATTCTGTAGAATAATCATTGGCATGAAAAATAGGCTGTATAGTTCTTCACGGAACTTCTCGTTAACCTTCATATCTGCTCAAAATGTCTTCCTAATTTCATTCACTGCCCGTCCCATACACAGATTGAAAGTTAGGGACTGCCAAATAGTTTGCAATATATTTCAAAACTAGCAACCCGCCCCGGCTTCGCCCAGTATCTTTAACAATTTACCCAGAGTACGCATAAAAGGCACACGGACGGTAGGTCCCAGACGCAATTCAGAAAAGTCGTCATGAACAGCGAAACTCCAAACACATAGCCTACAGTATACTCCTCTATGAAGTCCTAACTCGACACGACTCGACAGTTATATTCTGGCCGAAGCTGGGGTGATAGGCTCGCTCACTAGTTCATAAACTCGCTCCGAAACTAGTTATTTATATTTCCACTGAATGGTGATTGTTGGAAGAAATGAAAACGTAAAAACACTTATAGTTGGCGATGTATTGAAAATAGAGATCTGCATCGCGAGCGTTTTTGTAGAACTTTAATGCTGAACAATTCTAACACTCATAGTACTGTATATAGCCTACATATTTTTAACGGTTTACCCAGTGTTAGCTTAAAAGGCGCACGGACGGCAGGTTTTTCTTCGGCTCGAGTCACTGAAATCGTTACTGTTCGGCTTCCTTCCGTCATAAATGAATGTTTTATACAGAAACTTTCATCGAGAAATCCCTTACAGAATGGTTCAAACCGTGGATCTCGTGATTACCCGTTACATCCAAGAATCGGGGAGTTTGTTTTATACTATGTAGAGATAGTTGATATGCCAGGCGATGCTCGGGTAGCCTTTTAATCAGTGCTGGATTACCCATTAGGCCCGACTAGGCCCAAGCCTAGGGCCCCCAATTATCTTGCCCCCCCCCCCATTTTATTCCGAAGATTTAGAAAAAAAATATCCAGAACTGAAACAGTTACAGCATTATATTAAATTAAAATGTCCATTAAAACTGAGTTCACTCATTCTGAACTTTACGAAATTCGTATTCGAGACAAGCTTGAATCTGTTTTTCCGAACGTTGAAATTGCTTTTCGCATTTTCCTGACCCTCATGATAACGAATTGTTCTGCTGAGCGCTCGTTTTCAAAATTGAAACGGTTCAAAAGTGCGCAATGAAGTATCATGTCACAAGAACGATTAGCCATGCTAAGTTTAATGTATATCAAGTCAGAGGTTCTGCGGGAAATTGATTTTGATGACATTGTAGAAGATTTCATTGACCGAAAGAAACAGAAAAAAATTGATTACATTTTACAGAAGTAAACAAGTAGTTCCGTGAAGAACTATACAGCCTATTTTCATATATCCTGCTCATATTAATTGCCTCTATCAACATACAAAATTTCAGTTTGATTGCTATGTTAGATTCGTAGATACTGAGAACCGACTAAATATTGCAGATGGTAGCCAGGTTGGATTTTTATTTATGTACTATTACATGAAGATTATTGTGTACGTGTGGTTTTCAGACTTCAATCGCATGATTAGGACACAAGAAGTAAAAACGAGATCTTAAAATTTCGCACAGCTGCCATCTTGTAGTTATGAAAACAATTGAAATAAATTAGATACCAGTGGATTAATATTTTTATAAGCATTAACGTGCAATGTTTCACTGCACTCAGATGGTTAAATCGCGAGAAACGTCCATTTAGATATTTATACTTCGCGTCGCCGCCATGTTGGATTAGTGCTCACCAGGTTACTGAAAGTCATATAGATGAACTTATATTCAGAGCCTCTATGAACATAAAAAAAATAGTTTGATTGCTGGAAAAGATTCTTAGATTTTGAGAACCGTCAAAATATTTCGGATGCTCGCCATTTTGGATTGTTATATGTATAGGTCATAGAGTTATGTACCATTAAAGGAAAATTATTGCGTAGCTTCATTATTCAAACTTTCACTTCGATCGCATGATTACGACACAAGAATAAAAACTTAATTTTAAAATTTCGCACAGCCGCCATCTTCAGTTTTTGTAAACAATTGAACTAAATTAGATGCCAGTGAATGACAATATGTATAATCATTTACTGTACAACATTTCAATGCGCTCATATGATTAAATCACGAGAAAAATGTATTAGAATGTGTCAACTTCGCTTGGCCGCCATGTTCGTTTCGTAGTGTACAGGTTTTTGAAAGTTACATACATAAACGTGTAGCAGTGCTCTTTATCAAGTACAAAATTTGAGGTTGATATCATAAATAGTTTCGGAGATATTGAATGCCTGTGAAATATTTCGCACAGCCGCCATTTTGAGGTTATGTAAACAATTGAACTAAGTTAGATGTCGGTACATTAAAATGTATATAAACATATACTGTGCCAAGTTTCAATGCGTTTGGTTGGTTAAATCGGGAGAAACGTCCATTTAAAAGTCGCAGATTCGCTTGGCCACCATGTTGGTTTTGTAGTTACCAGGTTTTCAAGGGTCACATCAGTGAATTTCTAGTAGCTCCCTTGAACAGCATACAAAATTCCAGGGTGATATCTGTAATAGTTTCGAAGATATTGAATGCTGGTGAAATATTTCGCACAGCCGCCATGTTGGATTGGTGAGACGTAACAAAATTTGAAGGGCACGGTCGGGGTCGCCCGGAATAGAGCTATGAACTTACCGAGTTTCATTGAAATCTCTCCAGCCGTTTAGATTTTATTAGGGGGGGGGGGGGTTACACACACGAATCACACACACACACACACGCACGCACACACACACACGGACAAAAGGTGATCTCATAAGCCTATTTTTTCAAAATTGAAAATAGGCTAAAAATAGTATGATTTGTTAAATTGTTCATCAAATCATCTGAAATGTTTTCAAATAACGATGATCGTTTCAATTGAAATGTATGTAGGCTATATATGATTTAATAAAAGGAGTATTATTCATCTTGAGAAAAAAAACTCTTGTATATAATTTATTAAATGTACACGTGCTAAAAAATAAAAATTATTTGAAAAAAATAAAGGGGCCCCAAAATCTGAGGGACTTGGGCCTCAATTTACCCTAATCCGGCACTGCTTTTAATATACATGGCTTACTGTATTTAGTGCTATCGCTTCGTGTGTACTCACTTCACATAAATTGACTTCTGCTGTTGCTCCAGTAAACGGAAGACTAACTATTTCTAAGCCTAGTTATACAGTACTGTGCCCAACTCTAGGAATGGGTATTCCAAGATTCAGACACCTAGATATCAAGGGAAAGGCTACAGCCGCTTTTGAAAGTTGAGATATTTGAATATCGCGCTACATTGCTTCGAGAAGGAATTGGAAAGAATATACCGATACTAGCATGTCAAGTGACGTAGCGAGTAATAGCAGAGGTCGAGGCTATTTATTGATTAAATAGTTAACCATGGAGTAGAGACTTGAGACTGGGATCAGATTACTGGCACGGCCAAATGAAAGAGAATGCAATTAGTATCAAGTGAATCGGACCAGGGATACCAGAGATATGAGGATTTCCAGATATCAGCTGATGCAGCGTGACCCTGACAGTTTTGAATAAAAGCCGGCTGGCGCAGGCATGGTTAGCTCACTTCAACACAAGCACTTGCCTAGCAAGGTGCCTCTACGCTGAGCCAAGGCACATGGTTGCCGGATCTACGCAGAAGTTATTTTCAAAGTTGTGATAGTCACAAAAGTGCTGCGCTACGAGGTGGAACTTAGTAAGTTTCCGGCAAGGAGAATCACTAGGTGATTGATTATTTTCTACAGACACTGGTAGAAATATTTTTATTTCTACATGGACATATGCTAGACTTTGTCTAGAATTAGTACTTTGTCACAGTCCAGTAATAACCTAATACTTGGATATTTAAATCCATTTCAGTCAGTTTTCATATTTGTAACTTAATAACCACTCCGATCTATCAGTACATTGAAGACCAGTCTATCACGGTGGTGTTCATTAGTCTACGCAGGGAAACTACATGTTGCTTCGCGCATGGTAGATGGTGTGAAGCCATGCCCAGGGAACGATCTTCAGAACAGCCGTTGATTGGTTAGATTGTCAGTGTCTTCTTGTATTGATAAGATTACCGTGAGTTATGTTACAACTGACATATCTAAGAATAGATCACTTAGATCTGACCCCATTTAAGCAAACTGTTATGGAGTTAACAGAAGCCAGTATTAAAATGGATCAACAGTTACTTCAAACGTCAATAGATACTACCACTATGTCTTGTTAGACGGATTGTGGGTATATAATGGCGGCCGATACAAGGATTATACGTGCTTGTCCGATAGGGCATGTCTATGGATAAATCTGGTACTGACCAGGTTCACTACGCTTCAAGACCATCAAGAAATGTAAGCCACATTTGAATTATATTATGCCTAGCTAATTGGAACAAACTATTGTTCGGCAGATGACCAACACATTTATTTTTCTTCGTATTTAAATCTTGCAATGATTTACGCAAGACATATTAGAATTATTCTGAGTATTTTCAGCACTCAGAACAGTTTAGGATCGATGACCGAGCATTTCGAGCATTTATTTGAATATTTCATATTTTAGGGATATCACGGAAAACCGTCGATGTAATGGTTGAGTTAAATTATTTTTGTTGAGGAATGGATATTTTTTCCATATTCGAAGATTCGAACATGTGGATTCTCACATAATGAGATGATAATTAAACACATTTAAAATAATATAACAAATAATAATAATAATAATCCACTAATAATAATAATATTTTTTATAAATTTTCTAAATAATTCTTGGATATTATATTTTCTAATAATCATATGTATTGAGAGAGAGCCTATGAAGTAGTTTAATCATTTCTAGTCTGGAACAGGAGATTTTCCGAAGGAGAGTGGTTAGCGCAAGCCCGCATTCAACCAACATTTCAGTTCTGGTTGAACAGTTGATATTTGCAATGAGCAAAGTATATTTTTCAGATAACACGGAGAGGCATGAATCGGGAAGCAATTGATAATTGTATCAAATAGGATATTTTTGTATTTATATAAAATCATGACGTAAATACACTCGAAAGTGAAATAAAGATTTTCATAAGTATGGTAAATTCACGGGTTGAACTGAATGGTAAAATAAAATAAACTTGTAAGTTTATTAATCTTCCAGTGTTGATAACAAGCAGAGGCTTGATTTATTGTATAAATTTTGGGAAGAAAATTTATATGTGTGGAGTAGTTGAAATGCCATTCCCAGGTGCGCATGTTTAAGTCGCAGGAATGAAGAGGTTTTTTTTCGAGCATCAATCAAATAGCAGGTTCGATGGCTCAGGTTTATAGAAGGAGTATTGGAACTACACATTTCGTCGTATGAATGACCCGAAGGTTATTTCTTGAAACCATCAGTTCTTATTTCAACCTTGTTTACGAATTCCATTTAGACTTTGATTTTGCTAGAACCCGGATTTGTCATGATAGTAGTTTATTCTTCTTCAGAGGAAGACCTTTGCCGTTGTTGTTGTAATATTGTGTTCTTACACAAATAATAGAATGGGCCACTGCCAATTAAAAATAATTCTTTAATCCACGAATAATTTGAAGGATGTTTTCAATCCTAGTGCCATGAACTAAATGAATTTATTATAAAGCTATAATTCTTATTTCCGCATTCTGTCGAAGAATTGCAAGTTGTGAAAATTACTAAAAATGGCCATGAATATAAATATTTTTTCATAATTATGATTCCAAGTGGAAAATTGATTAGTTGAATGGTTCAACAATTTATTGATCAAGTTGATGATTCAGAAATCATATATTTTGTTAGGAACTTGAAGTTCATAATCGAGTCACTTCTCGAATGTTTAATGTCAGAAGAACGATTAATTTTTGTTGTGCTTCGCACAGTTCTTCGATGCTATGCTCAAGGTCAAATACTTTTCAGATGTTATTAATATGTGTAAATAATTTGTGTTGATTCAATGATAATGATATTTTTCGACAATCTATTTTTGAAACTGGAAAAATAAGTGAAAGTTAAAATTCTATGAACATTTATTCTACGAGTGTTAATATTATGTAAAAATTCAAACAGTGAACTACCATATTTCCAGTAGAGACAATTAAATTTGAACTGGATTTAATCATAAATAATTTTGGAACACAGTCAACAGGACTAATAATCAGACTTGTGTTTCCAAAAAAATAATTGTCAAATGTGTTTGGAAAATTTCTGTATATTGTGTAAATAGGAGTGTGGGTCGCCACAGGTGATTGATGCTGCTTTGAGCATTTTTGCAGTCAATTTTAAATTCAAAATAAAATGAGATAATTTTACTTGATGTGTTACGCCCAATTGAATCTCCTTCTATCCTTATTGTTGCATTGAGCCAAAAATCAGTAAAGCATTTTTTTATTTGATGTCGTTTTTTGCGATTTGCTTTAACCCATCTGGCGCTCCGGTATATTTTGACTCTCGTGCTGACTGATTATTGGTAAAATGCATGTGTGGTCGTGCGGACTCCGGTCTTAACTGGCACATAAAATAAGATAGAGAGAGAAATGGCTTCGAACGTGGGGCTCGAGTTAGACATGGTCAATCGCATGCCGAATTAAATTGTGATAATTTTTATAGAAATATTTTGGGAGTTGAGAGATGTCTGGTTTGGATGAATAAATTAGTAGGAAACCCAATTAGTGGGGAAAATTAAAAATTTAATTGGATTAATAATTAGAATGGGTTTGATTATTTTTGATAATGGCTTAACCATTAGGGCGTCAAGTAAATTCAGTAGTAAACGTTCGATGACTGGACATACGTATTATTAGAATCCAGGTGGAGGATATTTGAGAACTTGCATATTTTTCTTGTGATATTGTGGTAAATGTAATTCGTAAAAGTAGAGAATTTTGTTTTCCATCACGTCGACATTAGGACAAATCTCATTTTATTAGAGTGTTCCCATTAGCTATTCATATTTCTTGTTCTAGTTATAAGCTTGTGTTTGCCAATATTGTATACCCCTAAGTTTTGAATAATAATTGAAAATTATGGAAGAGATGATGAGGATGATGAGGAGTTTGGAAGAGAGTTCAAAAGAGGCTGGACGGCGTGTAGCAGCCATTATGAAAGAAAATACAGAGGCTTTAGAAAATAAACTTAAAGAAAATTCTGATTCTTTAGAAAGTAAACTTAAAGAAAATTCTGATTCTTTAGAAAATAAACTTAAAGAAAGTTTAAATGAGAAACTTAAAGAAAATTCTGATTCTTTAATAGGTAACTTGAAAGAAAGTTCTGATTTGTTAGAAAGCAGGTTAAAAGATAACTTGAAAGAAAGTTTAGAGGATAAACTCAAGGAAAATTCCGATTTGTTGGAAAGCAGGTTAAAAGATAACTTGAAAGAAAATTTAAATAGTAAATTTAATTCTATGGAAAGTAAATTTAAAGAGAATTCTGGAATTTTGAAAATGACACTTGAGAGTAAAATGAATAAATTATGCGAAAAAACACATGAGCTCGAAACTTCATTAGCTACTAACGCAAGTTTAATGGACGATAAATTTCGCGATGCCGATCTTAGATCTCAAAGCTTAGCTGATTGGATAGAACATGGTCTTAGGAAAGTTGGTGAAGACATGATCAACCTAGAAGTCAGAGTGAAGAAGGAGAGTAATGAGATGGGAATTCTAGTTGTTCAACGGTTGACAGAACAATTCAAAGAACTTGTAATGGGAGAAATAAGAGAAGGTGTGATTAATGAGCTACAAACTGAAATTAAAACCACAGTTGTCAATGAAATTAAAGACACACTCAAGCTGGAGAATCAAGAGGGAATCAAGGAGATAAGGGAATCTTTGTCATCCCATATTCAAGTAATTTCCAAAGATATCCAAGCAACTCAGAAGGACATATCAGATATGACAGGGTCATTGAAAAGTCATGAGGCTGTTATGAACCAGATATCCACTGATGTTAAGGAGAATTGTAAAGAAACTGAAGCAATTAAGAAAATGGCAGAAGAAAATCATAAGGAACTTGAGGCTATGAAACCCCAAATCAAGGACGAGAAACAGTCTGACCATCTGTTGAAAATGCCAATTGTAAGGGGAAATGAACAGATACAGATAAATCTAGGAGGAGCTAGAGAAACTGATAGTCAAAGACAGGATGAGGTCAGGACAGTATTTCAATCCAACCCCATAACTGTATTCAAGAATGTAGAGGATAAGCCTTCTAAATTTTCAGGGCGAGATTCTGTGACACCCGTGGAATTTTTGAGAGAAGCAGGGGATTACCTGAAAGATTCCAAGATCCCTAAAGAAAGACAGATCCGAGTGATAGGGAAATTTTTGGAAGGTCCTGCACTTCTTTGGTTTAGAGCTTTTAGATCCACTCTAACCACTTTTGAGGGGTTTTCTCGTGGGTTATTGAAAAAGTTTTGGTCCCCGGAAACCCAACAGCAAGTCAGAGCAGAATTATATTCGAAGAGATTCTCGACGTCACAACCTACTCGATACTCTACGTACTTTTCTGGACAGCTTTCTAAACTGCAACATTTAGATCCGCCGATGCCAGATAACGAATTAATTACTGCATTGATACGTCAGTTTCCAGCAGACGTCCAAAGGACTTTGATCGCTGCTAACATCTATAATATGGAGCAATTTGACGAGGTATTACAGAAGCTGGATCATACGAACGCTCAATTCTTCCATCAGAAGGGAGGAAAGAATAACAACGCTGTGTACGCTGTTATGGCTGATAGTTATTCTCAAACACCTCGAGAGATTCGAGAGGGGCGAGAAGAGAAAACGCCGAGGGAAGATCCCAATAAAAGAGGATGGAATCAGTACAGTAACAGATACAGTTACAAGCCTTATGCGAGACCGGATGGTGGAAACCGATATAATACTAGATGGAGAAGACCACGGGATAATCAAGGAAGGTACCAGGAAAGAAGATACTATAGTAGAAACAACTACAATAACAGAGGGAATGTGGATACTCGTCAGTCCAATGAAGAGTTCAACAGGGAGACGAGGAAGAACTTGGAAGCAAGACACCAAGATAACTTGCAGTTTTTGGAGCAGAGGCCCAATGAACCAGGTCCATCGGGAACACAACAATCCCGGGGGAATGGAAACGAAAAAAAAAAACTTCGAATTCACAGTAGAAGATAGAATTTTGAACACTTTCACTTCCAGAATTATTAAATGGCAAGCAGAGGATGATGACTTAATTCAACAGAATGACGAACGGAAAGAAATGGGTACAAGAATTAGAATGCCAATCATATCATGCGAAGTATTCGGTATGCCTGTCGATACTTTGATTGATACTGGGGCTATGCTTTGTCTTGTGAGCGAGAAGCTTTATATTCTGTGGAAGCTCAAAGAGAATTTAGAGGAGATTCCAGTATCAGGAATTAAGATCCAAGGAATAATACCCAACAAAATATCTCTGTGTAAAACACAATTATACTTATGTATTACGATTGGAGGACATGATTTCCGACATGTGTTTGTAGTAATGAAGGACATAGCTTTTGACATGATATTGGGAGCGGATTTCATTCAGAAATATCAAGCAGTGATAGACATGAAGACAGAGACGATCAGATTCAAGAATACCGAAGAGATTAACTTCGAGGGAAAAGAAGAGGAAGACATCGAGGGAGATGCTCAATGGTCTCTGATTTTTCATGAAGATGAAGGAAGAGAAGTCTACACTGAGGAGGAGTCCCCAGAGCTAGGGAAAATTTTGGAAGAGTATCACGATATTTTTGATATTAAACCTGGTGAAATTAAAGATTTTGAATATCGTATTCGTGTAAATGATGATGCACCTTTTCAGGCTAAATTGTATCCGGTTGCGGAAAAGCATCGAGAAAGGGTAAAAGTGCTTATCAAGGAGATGGAAAGCAACAATGTGATTGAAAAGTACACTACATCTTATGTCAATCCATTAGCAGTAGTGTCTAAGCAAGATGGAAGTCTGAGACTATGTTTAGACGTGCGAAATTTGAATTCAAGATTACTGCCAGAGTATGACAGACCACCAATCATTAGGGAACTGTTAAGGAAATTCCAAGGCAAGGTCTGGTTCTCTAATATTGATCTCACTTCGTCCTACCATCACATTAGGCTTAGTGAAGATTCCAAGAAGTTTACAGGATTTATGTTTGACCAGCAGACATATGTATTCCGCCGTCTACCATTTGGAGTCAAAACATCTGGATCAGTTTTGATCAGAGCGCTGGAACAAAATTTTAGTCCTGAAGTAAAAGAGATAGAAATTCGTTACATAGATGATATCTTAATTGCATCTGAGACTAAGGAGGAACATTTGTTACATCTTCAGATGTTATTCGCAGATTTGAGAAAAGCGAACTTTAAAGTAAACCTTCGAAAATGTCAGTTCTTTCGAAAGGAAATAAAATTTTTGGGTCACATTTTGGATGGAGAAGGATACCGTCCCAATGAGACGAAGATACAGGCAATTGCAAATTTCCCTAGACCTACTAGAGTGAAGAATGTCCGCAGTTTTCTCGGGACATGCCAATTCTTTGCAGGGCATTGTCCAAACTTCACCAAGACGGTTGCGCCATTGCAGGAATTATTGAAGAAAGGAAACAAATGGAAATGGGATGAAGATTGTGAACAATCATTTCAAGATGCCAAGAGGTTATTGGTAAACAGCGTGAAATTGGAGTATCCTGATTTTACCAAGAATTTCATCATAGAATCTGATGCATCCACCGTAGGGATTGGAGCTATTCTTCTTCAAGAAGATGACAACCACAAGAGACGTTACCTGGCGTTCATTAGCCGGAAACTTCGTCCATCAGAAAGGAATTATTACACCACAGAGTTAGAAGCACTTGCTGTAATATTCACGTTGGAGTCGTGGAAGAAAATGTTGATTGGACATTCAGTAATTGTGAGGACTGATCACCACGCATTGGAGTTTATCTTGAGAACAAACTTTGCCAGTGATAGGATAACTAGATGGTCACTTTTTATTCAACAATTCAACCTAGTTATTGAACACACTCCTGGAAAGTTGAATGTTGGAGCTGATTTACTGAGTAGAGCAGTGGAGTCTACATCTAAGGTTTTTCAAGTTAACCTGACGCAGGATGATGAAGATACCTTGAGAAGGTTAAGATTGTTGCATTTATCCCAGAGGAGAGACCGACGTCTTAGAAACATTTTTCGTTTTCTACAGGGAGACATGGATCCAAATAATGATGATTTTGTGGAAACTGAAAGAATTTCAAGAGATTTTATGACGTTAGATGGTTTATTCTACAAGTTTGCAGATCCTGACCATACGAAGCTGAGAGTAGTGATACCTCCACGAATGCAAAAACCCATTATTTGGATGGCACATCGAATCGCAGGTCATGCTGGAGTAGATAAGATGGTCAACTTGATTCAAGAGAAATTTTCGTGGGAGCGAATGCGACAAACTGTCAGAAACACTATTCGAGAATGCGACTTATGCCAAAGGAGTAAACATAATTCTAGATTATTGAGAGAATTACCAAGGCCTATTATTCCTTCTAAGCCTTGTGAAATCTTCGCGACTGATTTATATGGTCCTCTCCCAAAGTCTAAAAGAGGTAACCGATATATTCTGGTGACCATGGATGTTTTCAGCAAATACACTATGTTACATCCAATTCAGAAGGCAAACGCAATATATTGTGCGAAGAGAATTAAGGACAATGTAATTCCGGAAGCAGGCAAACCGGAATTCCTTTTATCAGATCGTGGACCTCAATTTACATCTTTAGAATTTAGAACCATCATGAATAATCTTGGGATTAGACAATTGTTTTGTTCTATCAGACATCCAGAGAGCAATCCAGCAGAACGCGTAATGGCTGAAATAGCAAAATTTTGCCGCCTCTATTGTCCAAATGAGCATTGGAAATGGATGGATGTTCTCTCTTTAGCATCCGAATCCATCAACTCTACAATTCATGAGCGTACTGGACAGATTCCCATGTTGCTTCATCATGGAATTAAACCAACGAGATTATGGGATCGAATCATCTCTATTCCACCTGAGATTGAACCAAGTCGTCAGATGAGGGAAACTCTAGCTTTAGACAAGCTGAGAAGCCAAGCTGAGAAAAGAGAGCGCAGAGTGAGAAGAAAGCGTTTTCGCAGACCCTTGCGCGTAGGAACTCTTGTTTTAGTGAAAAGACCTACACCCTCTGACGTGCAAAATCGAGTGTACTCGAAATTTGCAAGCCTCTACGCTGGACCCTATCGTATTGTGGAAGTAAACAATAATGGAAGCTATGAAGTCGCCAATACACGAACTGGTAACATCGTGGGAACTTATAATGCATCGAATTTGAAGATTTATTATTCAAGAACCAGATGATTTAATGTGTAGATAGGAAAAATAAAAATTTTTCAATTTTTATTTTTTGCTAGGTGTGGGGTGGATGTGCCCAACTCTAGGAATGGGTATTCCAAGATTCAGACACCTAGATATCAAGGGAAAGGCTACAGCCACTTTTGAAAGTTGAGATATTTGAATATCGCGCTACATTGCTTCGAGAAGGAATTGGAAAGAATATACCGATACTAGCATGTCAAGTGACGTAGCGAGTAATAGCAGAGGTCGAGGCTATTTATTGATTAAATAGTTAACCATGGAGTAGAGACTTGAGACTGGGATCAGATTACTGGCACGGCCAAATGAAAGAGAATGCAATTAGTATCAAGTGAATCGGACCAGGGATACCAGAGATATGAGGATTTCCAGATATCAGCTGATGCAGCGTGACCCTGACAGTTTTGAATAAAAGCCGGCTGGCGCAGGCATGGTTAGCTCACTTCAACACAAGCACTTGCCTAGCAAGGTGCCTCTAGGCTGAGCCAAGGCACATGGTTGCCGGATCTACGCAGAAGTTATTTTCAAAGTTGTGATAGTCACAAAAGTGCTGCGCTACGAGGTGGAACTTAGTAAGTTTCCGGCAAGGAGAATCACTAGGTGAATGATTATTTTCTACAGACACTGGTAGAAATATTTTTATTTCTACATGGACATATGCTAGACTTTGTCTAGAATTAGTACTTTGTCACAGTCCAGTAATAACCTAATACTTGGATATTTAAATCCATTTCAGTCAGTTTTCATATTTGTAACTTAATAACCACTCCGATCTATCAGTACATTGAAGACCAGTCTATCACGGTGGTGTTCATTAGTCTACGCAGGGAAACTACATGTTGCTTCGCGCATGTTAGATGGTGTGAAGCCATGCCCAGGGAACGATCTTCAGAACAGCCGTTGATTGGTTAGATTGTCAGTGTCTTCTTGTATTGATAAGATTACCGTGAGTTATGTTACAACTGACATATCTAAGAATAGATCACTTAGATCTGACCCCATTTAAGCAAACTGTTATGGAGTTAACAGAAGCCAGTATTAAAATGGATCAACAGTTACTTCAAACGTCAATAGATACTACCACTATGTCTTGTTAGACGGATTGTGGGTATATAATGGCGGCCGATACAAGGATTATACGTGCTTGTCCGATAGGGCATGTCTATGGATAAATCTGGTACTGACCAGGTTCACTACGCTTCAAGACCATCAAGAAATGTAAGCCACATTTGAATTATATTATGCCTAGCTAATTGGAACAAACTATTGTTCGGCAGATGACCAACACATTTATTTTTCTTCGTATTTAAATCTTGCAATGATTTACGCAAGACATATTAGAATTATTCTGAGTATTTTCAGCACTCAGAACAGTTTAGGATCGATGACCGAGCATTTCGAGCATTTATTTGAATATTTCATATCTTAGGGATATCACGGAAAACCATCGATGTAATGGTTGAGTTAAATTATTTTTGTTGAGGAATGGATATTTTTTCCATATTCGAAGATTCGAACATGTGGATTCTCACATAATGAGATGATAATTAAACACATTTAAAATAATATAACAAATAATAATAATAATAATCCACTAATAATAATAATAATAATTTTTATAAATTTTCTAAATAATTCTTGGATATTATATTTTCTAATAAGCACATGTATTGAGAGAGAGCCTATGAAGTAGTTTAATCATTTCTAGTCTGGAACAGGAGATTTTCCGAAGGAGAGTGGTTAGCGCAAGCACGCATTCAACCAACATTTCAGTTCTGGTTGAACAGTTGATATTTGCAATTAGCAAAGTATATTTTTCAGATAACACGGAGAGGCATGAAACGGGAAGCAATTGATAATTGTATCAAATAGGATATTTTTGTATTTATATAAAATCATGACGTAAATACACTCGAAAGTGAAATAAAGATTTTCATAAGTATGGTAAATTCACGGGTTGAACTGAATGGTAAAATAAAATAAACTTGTAAGTTTATTAATCTTCCAGTGTTGATAACAAGCAGAGGCTTGATTTATTGTATAAATTTTGGGAAGAAAATTTATATGTGTGGAGTAGTTGAAATGCCATTCCCAGGTGCGCATGTTTAAGTCGCAGGAATGAAGAGGTTTTTTTTTCGAGCATCAATCAAATAGCAGGTTCGATGGCTCAGGTTTATAGAAGGAGTATTGGAACTACACATTTCGTCGTATGAATGACCCGAAGGTTATTTCTTGAAACCATCAGTTCTTATTTCAACCTTGTTTACGAATTCCATTTAGACTTTGATTTTGCTAGAACCCGGATTTGTCATGATAGTAGTTTATTCTTCTTCAGAGGAAGACCTTTGCCGTTGTTGTTGTAATATTGTGTTCTTACACAAATAATAGAATGGGCCACTGCCAATTAAAAATAATTCTTTAATCCACGAATAATTTGAAGGATGTTTTCAATCCTAGTGCCATGAACTAAATGAATTTATTATAAAGCTATAATTCTTATTTCCGCATTCTGTCGAAGAATTGCAAGTTGTGAAAATTACTAAAAATGGCCATGAATATAAATATTTTTTCATAATTATGATTCCAAGTGGAAAATTGAATAGTTGAATGGTTCAACAATTTATTGATCAAGTTGATGATTCAGAAATCATATATTTTGTTAGGAACTTGAAGTTCATAATCGAGTCACTTCTCGAATGTTTAATGTCAGAAGAACGATTAATTTTTGTTGTGCTTCGCACAGTTCTTCGATGCTATGCTCAAGGTCAAATACTTTTCAGATGTTATTAATATGTGTAAATAATTTGTGTTGATTCAATGATAATGATATTTTTCGACAATCTATTTTTGAAACTGGAAAAATAAGTGAAAGTTAAAATTCTATGAACATTTATTCTACGAGTGTTAATATTATGTAAAAATTCAAACAGTGAACTACCATATTTCCAGTAGAGACAATTAAATTTGAACTGGATTTAATCATAAATAATTTTGGAACACAGTCTACAGGACTAATAATCAGACTTGTGTTTCCAAAAAAATAATTGTCAAATGTGTTTGGAAAATTTCTGTATATTGTGTAAATAGGAGTGTGGGTCGCCACACGTGAGTGATGCTGCTTTGAGCATTTTTGCAGTCAATTTTAAATTCAAAATAAAATGAGATAATTTTACTTGATGTGTTACGCCCAATTGAATCTCCTTCTATCCTTATTGTTGCATTGAGCCAAAAATCAGTAAAGCATTTTTTTTTATTTGATGTCGTTTTTTGCGATTTGCTTTAACCCATCTGGCGCTCCGGGATATTTTGACTCTCGTGCTGACTGATTATTGGTAAAATGCATGTGTGGTCGTGCGGACTCCGGTCTAAACGGGCACAGTACAGGATTATAACATGAGATGGAGTGGCTTAACAGTGAAATACAATCAAATATCTATTGTTCTTCGAGATCCTGTCCAACAATTTCAATATATTCCCGATTTTATTTGCCTTTGAAGTAAGTTATTGGGGACAATTTCGGCACCATATTGCAATTTTCGAACATTAATATACTGTACTTAGGCCTATTATTATTATTACTGTATTATTATTAGACTATTATTGTTTAAGGGATGGAACATCGAGGTTATCGTGTCAGACTACCAACCCCAAGCTTGCAGGTTCACTCCTGGCCATGGTAAGGCAAAAATCACGACACGCATGTCATACATTGTTTGGATGTCAAAGAACCCATTTGAATTCAGTAGGCCGTGTTCATAGTGGCAAAATTAATCTCGGGATTTTCCGCCAACACAAACGTTCCTCCTTTCTCTACTAGAAAGCGCTATAGTGTTAAGGAGCTTAGATATCTAACCTCCTTGACTTTCATAGCGCTCCTAGAAACAACAAAATTCGACATGCGAGCTCTGGGTGTCAAATAACAGAGCTTGCACCCGACACCTGAGGCCATACGATATTATTATTATTATTATTATTATTATTATTATTATTATTATTATTATCTGCTCTATTCACACAGTATGGTTCATTCCTAAGCTATTAGTCTCTATTCATAGAAGTATTACACTATACAGTACATGAAAACAATGAATCAAGGGAAAACTGTCTCAGGCAATAAAACATATCTACACTGTAGTGACAGTTGCTGATAAGATGACCGTCTCTTAAAGTCAGAGTAGTTAAAAGGGACGTAAAACTAATAACATTATTATTGATGAGTTATTTGTTCAAAAAAGTTACTGTTTATTTTGTATGAATCGTTTGCTGAAGGGCATGAACTGTTTGGGATTCAGTTAGGTGTAATTCATGCAAGCAGTCTGGTGTTTGATGATGAACTGACTGTACGGACTGACTCTGTTGAAAACTTACAGAAATGTAGGGAGAAGCCTAAATGGAATGAAAAATCAGAATGTGAGAAACGAAGAAGCCTAATGTTGGTATGGAGGAAATGCAACAATATACCAATAGAATGCCAGATGTCTACCTCGTAGCATGGCGACTAGCACTCTTGGCTGTCACAGCGGAGGTCCGGGTTAGGTTCTCAAATCCGCCAAGAATTCAGGTCTGGTCTGAGCGCTGGAATGGATTCACTCACCCTGAGAAGAGGTGGGTTCGATTCCCACCCAAGCCATTCTCGAAGTGGTTTTCCGTTGTTTCCCCCACTTCTATCCCAGGTAAATGGGATGGTACTGTGCCAGTATTTTGTATAGTATTGGAACACTGACATGTTTGAGAAACATATTTGGTATTTTTATGACAACATTTCAACCTGCAGACGAGAGCAATAACAAGCTGACGCTCGGTTAGGGGATTGGATAAGGAACCCTGCAACGCATCGCAGACCATATGATCGGGAGAGGTACAGTTACTCCACAAGATGGCTGCCGTGGAAGCATGGCATTGATATACACTATTATAAAGCATTACTGAGATTACTGAGGGGATCGACGACTGGGAATTACATTGTAACACAAGAAGAAAGGATTTGAAGACATATATGGAATTCTTAACACACATATTATGATATCAGATGTTTATCGCAATTATGCTGTGACAACTTCGATTCTTATATCGACTGGACAGAGTGGTGTTCTGGATAGGATGAGTCCAGCTGGTGGTAGCACGGTTCGGAGGGAGACACTTGATTACCCGCTGTCAAACTTGCTCGTTGGCTCGGCCAAAAGCAACTATTAGTGTCACTTGTACTTAGTGCGATTTGTGAAAGTCCGGTACGGTATAGTACGTCTTGACTTTTTCTAGCAAGACACGGGCGAAATACACATGGGACGAACGCATAACCCAGTGTATGGACTTGGTGCAACATGATAGTGACGCGAGTGAACTTTGCGTTCCGCATAGATTTTTCTATGCATTATTGCTATCACGAAAAGAGTTATAATATATCCAGTGATCATTCGACATTACAACATGAATATTAACACTAGAATGGAAGGAATAATGTACCAGTTTACTACAAGAAAGGCAATGAATTTGCTAGACACTGAATAGGAATGCAGCACATAAGCAGAGTTGTACATATTGTGCCCGTTTCTCCAATGGGACAGGCGAACACCCGGCTAGCATCCCGGCCCCATCAGAAGAAACAGCCAAGGGAGTGGGTAAAAATAATTAGGGCATGAATCTTGGTTCATACAGACAAGATTAAAAGAAAAGCTCCAGCGAGCTAGAGACAAAGGGTCTCGGGTCGTTTACGGGTTGGGATGGCAAATAGACTGAACCAGGATTCACAAGCAAAACCTCAACTTGAATTGACAAACAGAAAAGAAAGGAAAAGCCCTCGTAAAATCACATCTGCCCCTTTATTGGCCAAAGGATAAATAAATATGCAACCTGCCTATCACACACGAGTATAAAGTTAGGGTGGGACAAAGTCCGAGAAAAAAATATAAAGTTCATAGTCCCTAAACAAACAAAAGAAAATTACTCTTATTCAAACTCGTGGGTGTCCTCTCTTAAAGTTCCGACAAGGAGATCGCCTTTCAAAACCTAAATTAATCTTAATCTATCGGTGCACACGCTTGTAAACATCACTAGCCACTTATCACAAAGTTCACCTGCGGCAAAAATTCAAAGAAAATATCGAATATCTAAGTAAATTACAACTGTCTACCCTTATACAGCAATGGACGGATCTCCTCTATCGAATTGCAAATGAATAATTAAAGAGCATCATATTACATCAAATAGCACTCAAACATCGACTCAGCTTCACATAATATGACATTTCAACAATTAATTATAACCTATCATAAATTATTAACACACCCAGATTGTGCTTACATATTAACACTACTAATTCTTCTTATTATTACTGATTTATCTTCGCCATTCCAACAACCTTGATCCACACTGTCATATTTGTCATTGTAATTAAATTATAGCATTGTCTAATGTTTATGAAAGGTTAAGAACCTCGCAATAAGGCGCCCTAGCGCATTTCATACTCACAACAAACATTTAATCGTAACCCTTCCGCCGAACACTCTGTGTGAGGATCCAAACTACCTGACTGTCGAGCGCACCATCAATTACACACCTGCGCTATTCAATACAACTCATCAATGAACGTAGCACGTTCGTCAAGAGGACCCTGTCCTCACAAATTCAATTCCACGGACATACGTCGCCCCGTGAATAACCTCGTCATATATGACGGAATAATACCATATCTAATTACCACACAATTATCACATAAACTTTGCACAACATCATTACAAAATAAAGCATGCATTATTAGCATGTCTCAAGAACCCACACTAACAGAACGTATCAACTTTATCGGGACCACGAGGTCGTATGATAATATGGCATCCTATCCAAGGAACCTTATCCGACAATCTTCAACCATATTCATTTGCTATAAAATTCTATGCAATCCGTGACAAACCTTTCAGAATAAAATTCGAATAGTGACCTCTGAAATCGACATGCTAGAATCTCCCAGCAAAGTGGGCATCTCCTATTATCGTTACCCAATTTCAAATTATTATTATGTCTCAGAGAATAAATACATGTCTTACTCCTACCATTGATGCTGTAAATTTATGTAGGTCAAATGATCCAAAAAGAAAGACAAGAAAACATCTGCACGACCCTATGAAAAAAAAATGATGCTCTTATTCAATCTGGAATAAATGATTATAAAGGGCGTTAAGTTACACGATCTCAGGCTATCTCATGGCATGGCTATCCGAGGTAGAAGTTCTCTTCTTCCTGATGAACAAGGATGGAAATGAAAAGTCTTACTTTATATCCGGTGTCCTCGGAAATCCATGGCGTCGGCGTCGGCGTCGGCGTCGTCGTCGTCTGCGGCATCAGGGCGGCGTCGTTCCTCCAGTGTCTCCGCGATGTGGTCTCCCAGCGTACTGGTAGAGGTATACGCCCCCGGCACCTCTCGATCTCCTGGCGACGCCCATGTCCGCCCACAGGTTGTCCCCGGTCACCTTCAGCAGCGGCGTCTCCCGACGTCCCAACCATGGTCCACTCGTCCATCTCGTTGCGACCGTTCACCCCATTATGGCCCCTTTAGAAGTTCAGTGAAGCATAATTTGCGTGTTAATATGCATGTTGATACCCAGAATATTTGAGTCCATGGTTGTTAAGTTCATGATGCCGTGTGGCAATATTACATTTCACTATCTCAGAGCACTTTCACGCTCGCGCACTATAGCGTCTAATTCCTGGTTCACTTGAGTTATATGTCTTCACTTCCCTTTAACCCAGTGACACACTTCCTTCCACGAGGAGCTATTTCGAGCTGGCCTTGACCGACATATCAAGTTGCTTGCGGCCTACAGTCTTCCAACACAAGCTTAAAGTAGATGTAGCCTTCCCTATTGCATTCTCACTGCGTTTCTTAAAATGCCACACTGCTATGCTATTTCCGAATGGATGTCTGTTACAATATAGGGCCTCACGATAATGCTTCGCCTCGACTATCGTTATATAGTTCTTCCCCTGATACTCGTAATTTTAAACACCTCCTGGTATTCATCTTTAATGAACATAAATTGCCGGCATAAACGGACTTCCTTTATCAGTTCTGACTATTTCCTCATATATTAGCGAGTCCGATATCGTCTTGAAATTCACACTGTTCGACAAACAAACTGACATACTTCACTGTAAAAAAAACTCACTGGCAATACATGCACGCTAGTTTCAGGCTTCATGGCCTGCTGGTCACTCACGAAAACCATTCAAGTTCCCGATGTAAAATCACTGTCTACATGACATGGGCTATTCTTCCGTGCTCCGCTGTATAACATACTCGTCCACGCACTATTGACTCACACACTGTTGACTCGCATACTGCTGACTCACATACTGAACATTCCGGAACTGCGTCCTTCTTCGAGAAAAAGAAAGTGGGAGGGCTTGGAACCTTCTGGAGCATTCCCCTACTCTCGCGGTTGCCTCGCCGCGTCATGCCATGACGTCATACTGACTCTCCGGTCTCCTCTCGATCTTCTGTCATCCGGGGCCGGTAATTGACCCTGACTGGATCGGTCACATCTCTCCCGCGGCCTTCAAAATATAAGCGGTGGGAACATAGCTTATGTTTTTCCTCAAGTGATGCAAGTGAACAATCTTTTCAGTCATCTCCTCAATGCTGACTAACGGGCTTGCCGGTGATACTTCCGCAGATTCGCAGCATTGAAATTCCCAACAAGTGCATTCGTGACGTTGACAACCACCCTATAGCAATTGTTGTCCATCACTCTGGCAATCCTGTGGGGTCCCGAAAATGGGCGCGCAATTTTCCCATACACTCTGAGTGGTAAGTTTGATGACATAGGTTTCCGAATCAGCACCAGGTCATTGACTCGAAATGGCTCGCGAAAACGGCGGCCAGCCTTCCTTCTCTCCCGTTTCTGTGCCTGTAGCTGCATCCTCTCCCGAGCCAGTTCGTTTCTCCTTTGCACCGACGGCTCAATCTCTGGGGGTGCCTGTATAACAGCATGCCAAGGTCTACTTGGTTTTCGTCCATGGTGCAGAAGACAAGGAATTTGTCTGGTACTCTCATGTGTTGTAGAATTCAAGCAACGTTCAATTATGGGTACCACTTCCATCGATGATGCTGTTCATGACAGTAAATCCGGCAGTATTTTCCAATCTCCGCATTTACCCTTTCAACAGGATTTCCTTATGGGTATCTTATGGAGCTCAAGATATGCCTTATGCCGAGTCGTGCCATAGCTTCTTGAAATTCGGCGCTCGTGAACTGCGTTTCGTGATCGCTCAGAAGGAACTCTGGTTTCCCTGCAGTTGGAATCACGCCGGTTTCAATCCTGCGAATTACGTACCGGGATGTTGCCTTCTGGATAGGGTGCAACATGACTAATTTGGTAAACACATCCATCGTCACCAAGATGTATTTGTTACCCCTGGTGGACCTCGGAAGGGGGCCATACAGGTCCGTAGCCATTAATTCATTCGGACGGGTCGGTATAATAGCCCTAGGCTTCTCCTTAGATACGTCCGATGGGAATTTGCACCTCTGACAGGTGTCGCATATCCTGATTACCGCTCGTATGGTTTTTCCCATATACTCCCAGGTAAATGTTTCCCTTATGGCATGTAAGGTTTTATCACATCCTCCGTGCCCAATAGATCGGTGAGCCAACCAAACCACTGCTGAAATCAACTTCGGCGGTATTACAATACGTAGCCTTGTGTGGTCTTTATCGACAAACTTGTGAATCACGTCACCAACAATGTGATAAAAGTGAGCAATCTTCGCCGTTCCAGCATAGTCGGGATCATCTGCACCCATGCGATTTTTCAAATACCGGTATATCCGTCTTAACGGAGTATATCGCCGTTGCGCCTGGCTCAGGCGTTTCAAACGTTCCACCGTTTCCTGATCGTCCGGTATTAGCTCTACCTGGTGCAAAACAGCCTCTTCACGTGGGTTTCTGCTCAAAACATCTGCTAGAAAGTTTTGCTTTCCGGGCCTATGAATAACTTCTGCATCGAATTGCTGCAGGAACAGGGTCCAGCGCGTGACTCTTTCGCTTGAAATGTCAGACTTTAACATAAACTGTAACGCGCGATGGTCCGTCACAATCACGACCTTATGCCCTAGAAGAATCTTCTTCCACATCTTTAGAGCATAAATTATAGCCAGCGCCTCCAATTCCGTGGCAAAGTAATTAAGCTCAGGCTGTCGCAATTTCCTACTGGTAAATGCCAGATAATGTTGTTTCTTCTCGTCATCCAACTGGTACAACACAGCGCTCACCTTTGAAGCATCGGTGTCAATATAAAATGTTTTGGAGAAGTCTGGGTACTCCAGTTTAACGTTGTTAAAGAGCATGTGTTTAGCTAGCGTGAAGGCCTCTTCACACGCCTGATCCCACTTCCACCGATTGTTTTTCCTGAGCATGCTCTGCAGAGGGGCAACTACATCCGTGTAACGGGGACAATGACTAGAAAAGAATAAAGTCATTCCCAGGAACTGCCTCACTTGTTTCACCCTTTCTGGTCTGGGAAACTCAGCTATCGCCTCAATTTTCTCCGGGTTCGGCCGATATCCATGTTCGTCAATGAGATGTCCCAAAAATCGAATTTCTCGATGAAAGAAATTGCATTTCTCCAGGTTTGCCTTGAATCCGGCCGTAAGCAAGTTCTCAAATAACAATCTCAAGTGTTTCAGGTGCTCCTCTACTGACGTGGATGCCAAGATCAAATCGTCCACATAACATAGTACGTGTTTCTTGACCTCTTCACTCAAGTTGCTGTCCAGCGCTCGAATCAGCACAGGGCCACTGTTTTTCAAACCGAAGGGAAGGCGGTTAAAGACGTGGGTCTTCTGCTCATGCAGGAAGCCAGTGTATTGCTTGCTGTTCACGGTTAATTCGACATGATAATAGGAATTTGTGAGATCTACGGTTGAGAAATATTTCTTTCCTTTAAAGCGCCTCAGCAGCTCTCTAATTTGTGGTGGGCGGTCGTACTCTGGCAAAAAGCGTGCATTTATTCCACGTGCATCCAGACAAATCCTTAGGCGACCATTTGGCTTCCTTACAACCGCTAAAGGGTTTAGGAAAGAAGTCGGAGCCTTCTTTATTATGCCATCCTTATCCATGGCGTTTATCATGGCCTTTACCTCCTCCTTCCATTTCTCTGGGACTGGATATATGTGTTTCCTGTATGGTGAGTCATCACTCAACTTGACATCGTACTGAAAGTTCTTGATAACTCCAGGTTTGTCGCTAAATACATCCCGAAACTCCTGTATTAGGTCATCAAACTGTTTCTGGACGGTTGGCTCCAAAATTTCCTTTACACCAACGGGCATGTGGGTGATCGTCTCTTCCTCACGTTCCACGATATTCTCAAGTGTGTTCTCCAAGAAGGGCGTGCTCGAGTTGGCATTGATATAATCTTTCGATCCTCTGCTCGGCGATTCGTGTCCGACATACATAACACCCTCTTGCAAATTTATAATCCAGCCGTACTCCGAAATGAAGTCAACACCCAGAATTATTTGAAAATTGATGTTGGAGATGCCCACGAACACGTGCTCATAAAACCTCCCCGCAATCTTGATCGTCAACAGGGCCTGCAGCTTGCATCTCCCTGAGCGATCGGGAATTACACCTCTAACCTTTACATTCGCTACTGGTAGAGTATGTACGGGTCCTGCCTCCATTATCTCGTCCAAACATGACTGAGACACCACACTAATCATCGCTCCGGTGTCAACCAGGGTTTTTATTTGTTTAACGAGCACCTCTACTGTTATGATTGGCAAAGGATACACCTTCCCGCGGCGGATAACGTCTTCCTCATGAATCAAGTCTTCGTCGGTAGCCTGAAATATCTCTTGAATTTCAATCAGTTCGGGAGGACCAAGGTTTGAGGAATTTCTTAATTTGAAGTTTTTTTTCGTTGATCTGACCGACTTGTGTCAGGTGGTCGGTCAGCTTCCCCCGGTGGTGCGGATGGATTACTCCGTAATTGTTGTAAATATTCCTGGCTCTCTCGATGTCTTTCCGTATAGCTCGGCCGCGACCCCTGCGAACGAGAATCCCTATAGGCATTCTGTCTTTGATAATATTGATTTGACTGCCTTCGCTGATATTCACCATATCGTCCCTTCGTATTGTTGAATTGGGATCTCCTACGCTCTTCGTACGGTTTATTCCTCCATCTGGGTCGCTCGTCTGTTCCACCGTAGCTCCTATCTCGGCTCCGATAGTACCCTGTGTCTCTTGGCCTGTCCGTCTCCCGCGGCGTTCGCTCTTCCGTCTGCGCAATTTTGTCAATCACGACCGTGTTTACATCTCTATTTTCCTGTCGTCCGGACCTCGCCTGTAACTGTGCGCTAGTGTGGTCAAGTTTTCGAAGAATCTCTTCACATCCCTCTAAAGTCTCGGCTCCTGACGCTATTACACTCTTCTGGACCTCTACAGGTAACTGTCGTATAATGGCTTGGACCAATTCGTCCTCCGGCACTGGTGGAGTCAAATACTGCAGCCTGGCGAGTTGCGATGCGAAGTACCCCGCATACCTAGTCGGATTGGACGTCGCATATCGTTTAGCGTATAGTTCCGCCCGTATGTTCAATTGTTCTTCAGGGCTCCAAAAACGTTTGATTAATAATCGTTCGAACTCATCCGTGCTCGTGAACGTGTATCGAAATGCACGAAACCAAGTTAATGCCGTCGATTCCAGGGACCTCTCAATAACTCTTAGTTCCCTCTCACGTGGTATCTTATTCTCCGCCATGTATTCACGGACCTCCCTCATAAATTCGATAGGTGTGACGTGATTAGTCCCATTGTTCCCCGAGAATTTTCTCGGCTGGTGGTCTATACATTTAATGATAGTTAGGTGTCCCGCGGGATTTGTACTCCGTATTCTCGGCGTTGCGACTACCTCACCCGCCTTTCTAGAAGATGGGGCGTTTTCACTTTCCGTCCCGTTAAGAGGTGGCGTGTTTTCAATTTCGGACCATCTAAACCTTTCTGACTCCGATTTGTCTTTTATCTGCGCCATTTCCGCCTCTAAGTTGCCTAATCGAGTGAGTTGCCTTCCCTGTTGAATAATGATCTTCTCCTCCAACTCAACAATGGAAGTGTGGATAGATTCTCTCACATGTTCGAGTAATGTCGTTTGTGAATGAGTGATTTTCCTGTCATACGTGTCCTGGAATGATTCAACCTGTATCTGCATGTTTTTCACGTCCTTCGCAACCTCTTCTTTCCAACCTGACACGTCCTGTTTCAACTTATCCAGGGTTTCCTCGTTAGACTGACCAATTTGCTCAATTTTTGCCGTCAAATCTTGTCCCATGCCTTTAATATTACTGTTCAACTTCTCCTCAAGTCCTTCAATATTCCCCCGAAGCGAACTCTGAGTATCCCTGATTTGCCGTTACATAGAATCTTTGAGCTCCGCGGTGCGCACTTGGAATGTAGTTTCTACCTTTTTATCGAGTAGATTAATCTTATTATCTATAGCCTTTCCTGATAGCCTAAGATTACGTTCTACAGCATCAATGTTTTTCTGCAAATGAGATTCTAAACTCTTAAGATTAGATCCCATGATTTCTAATAAGTCGGTTCTGAGACCAACAACTTTATCACTAACATCTTTTTTTATTCCTGCTATTTGAGTGCCGACACCCTCTTGTGTCCTCTGTACCTCTGCTACCTGAATACCGACACCCTCTTGTGCCGTCCATAAGCGATCCATATCGCTCTTCATGTTTGTTTTAATTGACCCAACACTATCCTTAACATTATTCATTTCAGTGGTTAGACCATTTAATCCAACTTGGATTTGTTTTAATATATCAGCAATATTTTCTGCGGTTACTACTTGTGACATCTTACCATACAACTTAAATATAGGGGCCTACATGGGAATGTAGGTCGTCGAGTATAGCCATAACCTGAGATCGTGTACCAACCCTGTCAAATGGTTCACTAAAGGCTCAGTGTGATACGAGGTTAATTTTACACAAGAATTACACATGGCAAGCATCGCGCTCCCATCAAAGGCACGAATCTGACCACACAGTATACTCCCATCACCACAACAAATGATTGAGTAAAAAAAACATGCCCATGACGGAAACGAAACACACCATCGTCGTCGATCCCCACGGTGGGCGCCACTTCCCCCCCCCCCCTGTGCCCGTTTCTCCAATGGGACAGGCGATCACCCGGCTAGCATCCCTGCCCCATCAGAAGAAACAGCCAAGGGGGTGGGTAAAAAAAATATAGGGCATGAATCTTGGTTCATACAGACAAGATTAAAAGAAAAGCTCCAGCGAGCTAGAGACAAAGGGTCTCGGGTCGTTTACGGGTTGGGATGGCAAATAGACTGAACCAGGATTCACAAGCAAAACCTCAACTTGAATTGACAAACAGAAAAGAAAGGAAAAGCCCTCGTAAAATCACATCTGCCCCTTTATTGGCCAAAGGATAAATAAATATGCAACCTGCCTATCACGCACGAGTATAAAGTTAGGGTGGGACAAAGTCCGAGAAAAAAATATAAAGTTCATAGTCCCTAAACAAACAAAAGAAAATTACACTTATTCAAACTCGTGGGTGTCCTCTCTTAAAGTTCCGACAAGGAGATCGCCTTTCAAAACCTAAATTAATCTTAATCTATCGGTGCACACGCATGTAAACATCACTAGCCACATATCACAAAGTTCACCTGCGGCAAAAATTCAAAGAAAATATTGAATATCTATGTAAATTACAACTGTCTACCCTTATACAGCAATGGACGGATCTCCTCTATCGAATTGCAAATGAATAATTAAAGAGCATCATATTACATCAAATAGCACTCAAACATCGACTCAGCTTCACATAATATGACATTTCAACAATTAATTATAACCTATCATAATTTATTAACACACCCAGATTGTGCTTACGTATTTACACTACTAATTATTATTATTACTGATTTATCTTCGCCTTTCCAACAACCTTGATCCACACTGTCATATTTGTCATTGTAATTAAATTATAGCATTGTCTAATGTTTATGAAAGGTTAAGAACCTCGCAATAAGGCGCCCTAGCGTATTTCATACTCACAACAAACATTTAATCGTAACCCTTCCGCCGAACACTGTGTGAGGATCCAAACGACCTGACTGTCGAGCGCACCATCAATTACACACCTGCGCTATTCAATACAACTCATCAATGAACGTAGCACGTTCGTCAAGAGGACCCTGTCCTCACAAATTCAATTCCACGGACATACGTCGCCCCGTGAATAACCTCGTCATATATGACGGAATAATACCATATCTAATTACCACATAATTATCACATAAACTTTGCACAACATCATTACAAAATAAATCATGCATTATTAGCATGTCTCAAGAACCCACACTAACAGAGCGTATCAACTTTATCGGGACCACGAGGTCGTATGATAATATGGCATCCTATCCAAGGAACCTTATCCGACAATCTTCAACCATATTCATTGGCTATAAAATTCTATGCAATTCGTGACAAACCTTTCAGAATAAAATTCGAATAGTGACCTCTGAAATCGACATGCTAGAATCTCCCAGCAAAGTGGGCATCTCCTATTATCGTTACCCAATTTCAAATTATTATTATGTCTCAGAGAATAAATACATGTCTTACTCCTACCATTGATGCTGTAAATTTATGTAGGTCAAATGATCCAAAAAGAAAGACAAGAAAACATCTGCACGACCCTATGAAAAAAAAATGATGCTCTTATTCAATCTGGAATAAATGATTATAAAGGGCGTTAAGTTACACGATCTCAGGCTATCTCATGGCATGGCTATCCGAGGTAGAAGTTCTCTTCTTCCTGATGAACAAGGATGGAAATGAAAAGTCTTACTTTATATCCGGTGTCCTCGGAAATCCATGGCGTCGGCGTCGGCGTCGGCGTCGTCGTCGTCTGCGGCATCAGGGCGGCGTCGTTCCTCCAGTGTCTCCGCGATGTGGTCTCCCAGCGTACTGGTAGAGGTATACGCCCCCGGCACCTCTCGATCTCCTGGCGACGCCCATGTCCGCCCACAGGTTGTCCCCGGTCACCTTCAGCAGCGGCGTCTCCCGACGTCCCAACCATGGTCCACTCGTCCATCTCGTTGCGACCGTTCACCCCATTATGGCCCCTTTAGAAGTTCAGCGAAGCATAATTTGCATGTTAATATGCATGTTGATTCCCAGAATATTTGAGTCCATGGTTATTAAGTTCATGATGCCGTGTGGCAATATTACATTTTACTATCTCAGAGCACTTTCACGCTCGCGCACTATAGCGTCTAATTCCTGGTTCACTTGAGTTATATGTCTTCACTTCCCTTTAACCCAGTGACACACTTCCTTCCACGAGGAGCTATTTCGAGCTGGCCTTGACCGACATATCAAGTTGCTTGCGGCCTACAGTCTTCCAACACAAGCTTAAAGTAGATGTAGCCTTCCCTATTGCATTCTCACTGCGTTTCTTAAAATGCCACACTGCTATGCTATTTCCGAATGGATGTCTGTTACAATATAGGGCCTCGCGATAATGCTTCGCCTCGACTATCGTTATATAGTTCTTCCCCTGATACTCGTAATTTTAAACACCTCCTGGTATTCATCTTTAATGAACATAAATTGCCGGCATAAACGGACTTCCTTTATCAGTTCTGACTATTTCCTCATATACTAGCGAGTCCGATATCGTCTTGAAATTCACACTGTTCGACAAACAAACTGACATACTTCACTGTAAAAAAAAACTCACTGGCAATACATCACGCTAGTTTCAGGCTTCATGGCCTGCTGGTCACTCACGAAAACCATTCAAGTTCCCGATGTAAAATCACTGTCTACATGACATGGGCTACTCTTCCGTGCTCCGCTGTATAACATACTCGTCCACGCACTATTGACTCACACACTGTTGACTCACATACTGCTGACTCACATACTGAACATTCCGGAACTGCGTCCTTCTTCGAGAAAAAGAAAGTGGGAGGGGTTGGAACCTTCTGGAGCATTCCCCTACTCTCGCGGTTGCCTCGCCGCGTCATGCCATGACGTCATACTGACTCTACGGTCTCCTCTCGATCTTCTGTCATCCGGGGCCGGTAATTGACCCTGACTGGATCGGTCACAATATGGAAATGATCAAAGCTGAATAATGGATTTCATTAGCAGAAGGCTATTTAAAAGGAGATTGAGGAGATCTGCATAAGGTGTATGAGGTTCCAACTAACCTCTCTTTGCCAAGAGATCACATTCCATCACGTCGATTTTCTTGAAGCCACTTTGTTTTGAAAAGGCTAAAATTAGATACAGGCTCTTCATTTATTATTGATCTTCACGGATTGGTGAAGTATTGGTGTTCCATATCTACCGTTCCAAGCTTCAATACGGAACTATTATATCTCACAAGCACCTGCAAGCTGCTTGCCACGGTGGGTGAGTGGTTATAGTGTCGGACTACCAACCCCAAGCTTGCAGGTTCGCCCCTGGCCATGGTAAGTGATTTTTGAAGGCGACAAAAATCACGATACTCATGTCATACGTTGTTGGCATGTTAAAGAACCCATTTGAATTCAGTAGGCCGTGTTCAATGGCAAAATTAATCTCGGGATTTTCCGCCAACACAAAGTTCCTCCAATCTCTACTTGAAAGCGCTGTAGTGTCAAGGAGTTTAGATATCTAATCTCCTTGACTTTCATAGCATTCAAAGGAACGACGAAATTCGACATGCAAGCTACCCTCTGGGTGTCAAGTAACAAAGCTTGCACCAGGCACCCGAGGCCATACGATATTATTATTATTATTACCTGCAAGCTGATCATAGTCACCTTCTATTTCATTTCATTTTATTCTCTTCTTAAAACCTAAATTTTATGGTGCACCATATTAGATTTAAATACGTATCTTATTACTGTGTTACGCTTTGTTTTGTGTTTTTCAATAGCTGATGAAGGGGATAAAATGCAATTAATCCTCGAAACATGTACTGAAAACAAGTTTAATAATTAATTTTTTCTTTATAGTATTGATTCAGGCGGATGTACTTTTCTTGTTAATAACTATTCTAGCATATCAATACGGAACCACCATGAGTCATTTAAATAATGTAATATGTGTTTTAATGTGAGACACGTAGGGCTACGATCAAGGGATCATGAAGGCTTGTCGGGCAGGCCTATACCGAGCACTGAAAGGCATGGCAATCTAGAATGATTAATAGTGAATGAATGAATGGATGAATCCCGTGACTAAACCTCTGCAAATACTTGAGAAATTTTCGAAGGGCTCAGTTTTGTTATAGTTGATTTATTTTAGGGGCTCTGCAACATCGTGGTCATGTGGCCACGTGTACTTGGGTATGTATGGATTTTGTCTGATAACCTGTGTTATTGTGATGGCTGTATTATTTTTTGTATTTGTAATTCAGGCGAGAATTGAGAAGAAGACGGTCGTGGCCTTAAGTTAGGAACCATCCCGGCGTTCGCCTGGAGTGGAAGTGGGAAGCCATGGAAAACCAATTCTAGGATGGCTGAAATGGGAATCAAACCCACCTATTTCCCAGTTTTGCCACACGAGGCTGAGTGTACCCCGTTTCTGCCCTCAGACCAGAATTAAATTTCTTGGCAAAACCGGGGATCCAAGTTGGACTTCCGGGTTGACAGCCAAGAATACTAGCCGCTACACCAGGAAGTGGACTGAAAATTTAGTGTAATTGTCTTTAATTAAGGAGTAATGTAATATTTTAGGTTGAAGTTATTTTTAAGGTTGAATACATGTTTTAAATGACACTAAGCGCACTCAGAGTATAGGGGTCCAGTTTAGCAATTACGTAAAGTTAAGATATTTTCACAATTGAGCCAATAGTTGAAATGCTAGAAGACCCGGAAAAGTGTCAGCGTGTTTTGAAAAGCTCTATCATATTTCAATATAAGATTATCCTGCTTAAATAATATTTTGAAAAACATCTTAAAAACGCTTGTATTTAAAATGGAACTTGTTCTACAGATTTAAATTAAATTAAAGTTTGAATGTTTTAATTCGTCTTTGTTTCTCTATCTACTATTTGTGGAAAGCAGATTTTTGAATTTCTTAAAACGAAAGTAGATATTTCGATTTTGATTTGACATTGTATGGGTCGACACTAGTGCTCGTAGTGATAGATATAGACCACAAAGAGTGTAGTCTACTATAACACTTGGTGTGCATGACTGGTCATTCAAAATTGAAGTAGATATTTCAATTTTGGTTTGCTCATGTATCGGTCAACACTAGCGATTGTAGTGATAGATTTAGTGAACTACATACGAGGATGAGGTGTAACGCTTGGTGTCCATGACTTGCCAGTTTAGTGTGTGTCACCAAGCTACCAACACGTAAGAGGCATTTTGTTAATACACAAAATACAAAAAATATCCAAAAGTGGAATAATAAAATTAATGATCAGAAAGTAGTAAGATTCAGCGGCGAACCTGGAATGAGTCAGCAACAAGATGAAGATGTTGTAGGCCTAATCATTGAACGGTCCACAACTTCAAAGAAACGCAAACCTCGCCAACAGAAGACGAAGACAGACGATACTCGTATGATTTCGTTCAAACAATGCATTCCTTTTAATGTTATTCTGTAATCTAAGCATTGAACCACAATTATATCAAACATTACCGGTATTCGTGATGCGTCATATTGGAGATACGGAACATCATAAAGGCAAAATTGTTAAAAATATGAGACGAGTTAGTACATTAAAAATTGGCAGCGAACGAGAGCGTGCAGAGCACTAATTCAAGATTTCGCCACATGACGTCATACTCCTCCTCCCATTGAACTGACTTTAGTTATAAGTTACTCACGGTGACCATAATTTTGACAGTCAAAATCGGGACAGCCTTGTTGGTGGGTTACTGTTGGAGGGTAGAGATACTATAGTTTGACTCTAACATATAGAGTCTTTCTTAGTTATGGCCTTTTACAAAATTTAATTTTAAGAAGTTGCACAAAATAGATCCACCGAAAATCCAATATAGAGGGATAAATGTATACAAAGTTTATTTTAGTGTTTTTAATTTATTTATGCAAGTACCTTACTAATGTTTTCTTTTCTATCTCACAAAATGTGTAAGTTTATTTTTAAGTTTCTTACTTTACATCATATGATTACAATAACAAACAAGAAATTCTTTCTGAGTCCTTACAAGCGCCTGAAGTCTTGACGAACTAGGACAGGGTCGTGGATATTTCAAAATAAAACGTATGTATCGTTTAATTACGCATATTTTTCAGTGAAATATTATTAATTTTTACAAACTTTAAAATCGGGACACTTTTATTAATGTTCGGGATGCCGGGACATGCTCCTTTAAATCGGGACTGTCCCGATTTTTTCGAGACATATGGTCATCGTGGATACTCCACCCACCCAGTACAGCCTGGTGAGCTTTATTATGGAGCCTTTGATATCCTCTGGTAACGGGGCCGTAATCTACACACATCCAAGTATACGAGGGGCATGGTCAAGATTTCCCTAGTACCTAAATAAAACACCAGCAACGCATCGTGAATCATTGCTACGATCGCTCCTAGGTAGCCGAGGGGACTAAGCGCAGGGGTTCTCAAACTTTCTCTGTCACACCCCCATTCTGAAGCTTGAACATATCTAGACCCCCCTTCTTATTCTCCTTTCCTTTCTTAGCATTTCTCATAGGCTACTTCGTATAATAATAATAATAATAAACACACAATTTACTATTCCTAGAGCACATCAAAGTTCAATAACTTTTTGTAAAATATTCATGCATTTGTATTACTCCAAGGTGTTGAAATTTAACTATTTCTCCTTTCTTATATAAAAAAAACAACTGCGGCAGGTGCAATTATTGGAGTTGAAAAAAAATCGCTAATTTGCTCTTTAGCTGTGACACCTGTGTTGCTTTTAGTTCAATAATGCCTTTCATATTTGAAAGCTCGTGATCCTACTGGCGTGATCCACTGGTCAGTTCTTGTAAAATAAGACCGCAAAAGTACGAGTTCATCAGTCTCGAATGATCGTCGGAGCTTCCTGCCTATGATAGATTCATAGATATGAGGATAGCGCTACAGAATGAAAATGAAAATCCACAGCCTGCTTCCAGTCTCCGACCGGGTCAGGAATGGAATGAATGAAGCCCCCATCTAGCGGCGAGGATATGAACTGTGCCGGCTGCCGAGGCCTGACGCACTCCTCTGGGGCAATGATAAAATGAATGACAGATGAAATGAAATGATAGTGGAGAGTGTTGCTGGAATGAAATTTGGACAGGGAAAACCGGAGTACCCGGAGAAAAACCTGTCTGCCTCCGTTTTGTCCAGCACAGATCTCACATGGAGTGACCGGGATTTGAACCACGGACCCAGCGGTGAGAGGCCGGCGTGCTGCCGCCTAAGCCACGGAGGCTTGATAGCGCTACAGAATATGAAATGTAAAAAATTCAATCAGAGCCGGCACCCCCCTTTATCACTCTCTGCGCCCCCCCCCCCCCCCTCCCCTCTTTGAGGACCTCTGGAAGGCAGCAACAGCAACAACACTTCTCCATCATATTCTCTGCTAGTACTCGTATTCGTAGAAACGGAATCCTGTTGATTCTTTTAGGGGCTTTGCGATATTGTGGTCATGTAGCCCGGTGTCCAGTACAGAACCAAATACATTGATCGATGACTCACTCATTCGCAACACCACAGTGGTTTAGGCAACGGTCCTATGTTAGCAGTATTGGGATAGATAGGAATTCTCTTCCTGCCTCCCGCGTCACCTCATCCCGCAAGTTCACAGAGCTAGGAACCGATCGGTACTTGGGTGTGTGTATAATTTCTCTAATACCTTGTGTCATTGTGATGTCTGTAACCTACTAGGGTGTGTATTTGTACTTGAGATAGGATTTTGGGTAGGAAGCGGCTGTGGACTTGGATTAGGTACCATCACGTCATTTACCTACAGTAGGATGGCTGAGGTAGGAATCGAATCCGCCTCTCCCCAGTTTTGCCTCGCGAGGAGACGCAATCCTACACACACTCAAGTACACGGAGCTAAATGACTACGATGTCGCATAGTCCCTGAATTAGCAACGTAGATACGTATGTTGTGTGTCTGTCACATGTTATTACCCATTTAGGATTTGATTGCCGCTGAGCGTGGCTGAGCGTTTGTTGATTATTGTAGCAGGTGCCCCGCGGGGTGAAACGGAGGACACAGCGATGACAGAGTGCAGTCTGCACATAAGTCAAGCAGCATTGCGCGCGCTACCTGTCTTAGAAGCGCAGATAAGCGTTACAGGAGCTCATGTCACCACGGACAAACGATGACTGAAGCTACTGGAGCTGAGTCATATCCTATTCGCGCAACTGTACAGGCCGGACGTTTGTTTTAGACGAGTGAAAAATCTTAATGGAAGCCTGGAGGCGAGTTACTACAGTACCTGTGTTGTTATCAGCTGCCCCAAGCGATCCGATGATTGACAAATCTTTTTCACACTTCTGCTGAAGTACAGTCATTGGCAAATATAATGACGGTCTGTTCGTAACTACGTAACGTGTACTTCCGCCCGTCACACAATACTTCGACGTGGACTGTACTGTCTGCTCAAGTCTGGAATTCCATTACATCAGATCGGTGGTGACAAGTGTGAAGCGATAGGGTGAGAGAGTGAGTGTGTGTAGGCTCACCCACAGGCTTCAAGGTCAAGGGCAATCGTCTAAAACAAACGTCCGGCCTGTAGTTGTCAACGAAGCAGAGTGACGTGTGACACAAGTAAACAGAGAATAGTTCCCATCTCGACCGCCGGCAATCAATTCGTGAAAGGGTACAGAAAGTCTTGACGAGGAGAAATGTCAGTGTTTAATTGTTCTGTTGATGTCAGCAGGCACGTTCGTCGCATTTCCTGTCTTGTCCATCTCTCCATGTGGTCTTTAACTGAGATTAACATGCAAACCATATAATTCCTTCATTGTTTACTCAAGCACACATCCACGATTCTTCTGGAATAAACCATTGACTAGCTAGATTGATTTTCTTATTGTCTTCCATGACGTGATCAACATTTTAACGATCATTATTGATGGCAAAATGCTGTTAAAATGAATACACATTTGACATTTGTTACGAGGCTATGACAATCAAATCGATTCTCATTCTCAGGTAGAAGTGATTTATTACTTATGACGTCATCAGTATTTAAGAGAATGCCGCTTGCTGATGGTTCTAATAGCTGGGGTTTCTCTTATTTATTTCAGGCAAGTGTCTGAATAGTTCTAAAGTCAAGAGACACATGCTTCAGTTCTAGATCCAAACATTGTGTGAACAGATTACCTGCTAGAGTGTGGACGGTATGTGGCGAGGTTTCAAGGGCACGGTACAGTATGAGTGGTCGAGAGCCGGAGTGCTGGAGGAGACACCCCTCACATAGCTAAGCCGAGCTGACTTGTGAATAGATGTCAACTCCACGGCGGAGGACGAAGGATTATTGTTGCTGTTTCCTCCATCGCTGAAATGAGGGTGGAATACTGTCTCCCCAGAGTGGTCAGCTTGACCTTGAAGCCTCTCCACAAACCGCCCGTACTCGACCAACAACTGCCTTTTGTAAGTGTGCCACTAACCATAGTCTTAGTTCTACGTATTATGGCCAGATTTTCCCACCTCTTTCAGGACCGACACAATTGACACCAAGCTTAATAGATTTAGATTGTAGACTTTCGCGGCCTGTGTCTAGTTTATCATCTCGGCTTACAGGATTGAGCCGCGTCGTATATCTGTTATTATTTCCCGAGGTCTCGGCTGACATTGCAGCAGCCTTAACCATGGGTAGGTACGAGTTGGTGTCCGTACTAAAACTCAGGGGGATGACAGATCATAGGGAGCGCGTGGGTCGCGGGAAAGCTCTACTCTGGAAGTTCTGCCAACCAATGAAGAATTAATTTTAGCACTAAGGTCCCGTAGTTGGCACTCATGAACGCTCACATCAAACCGACTGGCGGAAGCGGAAATAGTCTGTTTTGATTGATTTTCCTCGTGGTGTTGTTGGTTGTTTTGATTTGTTCGGTATTTTGATTATTTATTTGAATTGAATTGAGAGTCAATCATGCCACTGCAAGGGAGGAAAAATTGCCAAGAGTAGTGTATTTGCAGGGGTTCTACACCCTTCACCTCCACACCCTCCACACAAGATGGCGGCAGCCCGATAACTCCCGAACCCGTGGTCGGATTTTGACGAATGAGGTGTTATTGAACTCGGGCTAACACCCCCTTTCCAATGGACAACATATTTCCACCCCAAAATAAAACCTACCCCTACTAGGGGGTGAAATTGTAATTTTTTAGAGAATCTCCCTTTCCAATTGCAACATGAGAGATTTTGAATGCTAATATGGAATGAAACGTTGTTCTACACAAGAGACATGTGTGCGGTGAAAAGCCACTATGAATTAGCATGCCCACTCAGGGCTTTTGTAAGAGGGTGGGGGAGTGGATCCCTGTGGATGGGTTATTGTTGACAGGTCCTTGTTGACAGGTCATTGATGACAGGTCCTTGTGGACGAGTCCTGGTGGACGAGTCCTTATGGACAGGTCCTTGTGGACGAGTCCTTGTTGATGAGTCCCTTTGGACTTATCCCTTTAGACCGGTCCCTTTGGACCTGTCCCTATGGACTAGCCCATGGTCTCTAATGCTATGATGAAATTAAACGTTGTTCCACATGAAACGTATGTGAAGAGCCGATTCCTACTATGAATTAACATGTTTGTTTTCTGTTTTTACGCATGCGCACTTGGGGTTTTCGTAAGAGGGCGGACTTTTTAAATAATAATTTATAGATGAGTTATTTAAAAAAAATAACCAAAAGATCCAAAACTAATAGGTCATTGGCTTTTTAATATCTCATGAACCAATAAAGCTAGGGACTTGTATGAGGGGTCGTTGGACTTGGTATGACGCCCCGTTTTTCAATGTATTTTTGATTTTTGTCAAAAGGGCCAAAGTACACTTTTGTTAATATCACGTGAACCAATAAGGCTAGGGAATTGTATGAGGGGTCGTAGCACATGGGATGACATTCCCTTTTTAAATTTATATTTTGAAATTTTGACAAGGGGCCTAACTACACTTTTGTTGATATTTCCTGAACCCATGATGGGATTTTGACCTGTGAGGTGTCGTTGGACTTGGGCAGACACTCTCTTTTTGAATGTATTTTTGACATTTTAACAAAGGGCCTAACTACACTTTTGTTAATATCTCGCGAACCAATAAGGCTAGGGACTTGTATGTGGGGTCCCAGCACTCGGGGTGACGCTCTGTTTTTAAATATATATTTAATGTTTGCCAAAAGGGCCTAACTGCACTGTTGTTAATATCTCGATAACTAATAATGGGAGAGAGTCAAGTGAGGTGTTATAATACTAAGGATGGCCAACCCTTTCCCATGACCAACGAATTTACCCCAAATATTCAAAACAACAAGGACAATGACCTGAGATTATATAAACTAATACTTGGATATCGACATGTGAGGTGCCATAGGACTTGGAATGGTCAACTCTTTCCCATGACCAATGAATTTACCTAAAATATCCAAAATATTAAGGTCATTGACCTGAAATTTTATAAATTAATAATTGGATACGGACATGTGAGTTGTTTACCGTGAGTGATGAAACATAGCTAGGTAGAGAAAGAACTAGTGTAGGCTACATGTATGGTGACTGACAAGTCTTTCACTATTGGAACTTGTTTTCAGATCAGACTGTAGTACAGAGAGAGTATAGGTTGCAGGCATGGGTTAATAAATAACAAACGGTGTATACAAAATCGGATTTATTGATTCAAGAATTAAGAGTAGACTATCTTTAATTGATTGGTTAAAGAGGATAGCTAATGAAACAAAATGGTGACTACATTGAACTAAACTGAACCAAACTGAATCAAACCCAACCAAACCGAACCAAACCTAATCGAAAACAAGCCAAGGGTTTAAGTGTAAAACTTGTGGGTGGATGTGGTCATTGGTAATGTCAAAAAGGAAAGGGATAACGCTCTACCTATAGAGGGTAAGGTAAAGCTAGTGCATGGTGCTAATGCACACACACAAGTACATGAACCACACACAACCATCCTATGCAGTTATTATGGGTTGACTGTTAAAACTTGCTCAGTGGTTACTGGGACAAGATGGTCGCTACACACAACAAGCTTTAAATACCTGAGGCTAATAATCTATACACACACTCACACACACTTGTTCTAAACTAAACTGTCTTGCTGGCAGAGCTCACACAGTAGGCAAATGACAGAAATGCTTGGCTAACAGAAATACAATCATTTTCGGTTGTCTAATGTTACCAGCTAAACATTACGTGCTATAGTGGTGAGCACATGTGCCTCTTTCACTGGAGATCTTAATTCGATTTCTAGCTCTAAGGCCTAGAACGAATCAAACTAAGAAAAAAGGGTATGTTAACGCAGTGGTTAAACTGTTAACCTTTCACTAAGGTAGACTAGGGTTTGATTTTAGGTTAATATGCATGTTATAAACAAACAAATAAAAGCAGAGATAATGTTTAAAACTGATTACACTTGTCTCTTTTCAAATTATTACTTAGATTACAAATACAAACGTGGACTGGGTTTGACATACAGTTAATGCTTCCTATCACATACTAGACTGTAAGAAAGCCAAACAAGCAAAAGGCGTAGGTAAAGCAGTGGTAAAATCGTTATGTGTAGAGAAATACCTAACGGTTTTATGAACTGGCAAAGGTATGTCGCATAAACTGTGCAGGATACAATCCAGCAAACATTCTTTTTATCTCGTGGACAAGAGAAAACATATATATAGAGAGAGAGATATATAGAAAGCTTGTGAATGTGTGGGTAGCATTGGTTGTTTGACCAGAGAAAATACGGTGAGGTAGGGTGGGGAGAGGGAGAATTAGCACTTATATATGAATGGAAAATAGATTTTTTTCAATCGTTTTGTTTTTCAAATGCAGTGGTGATAGTCGTTATTTTGTAAAACATTCTTACTTGCAGTAGTATAAGCCTCTATGGTTCCGCTAACACATAGATAGACTGTATTATTGCCATGGTCAAGCACTCACATTAAGATTATTTACAAAATCATAAAATGAAAAATAAAAAATCTTGTTTTGGAAATATCGTTTTTCAACATACACAAAATAAATATAAAAAAAATTGTAAACAGCAAAATGGAAAATCCATGTTTCCATATAGACAAAATTTAAAAACCTTAAACGGACATTTAAGAAAATATATGCAAATGGGAAATTGACAAATGTGTAAATATGAAAATGGAAAAATCCATGTTTCCATATCATGAAATTGAAAAACATCAAACTGTCATTTAAAAAAAAGCAAAATGAAAAATTGACAAATTGCAATGTGTGAAATGTGAAATTGAACAAATGGTTATCATTATTAAAAAAAAAAAAAAAAGAACATGGTGCTCTATGGTTGAGGTGTGAATCAAACCCTCTCTACTTATTTAGACCACTCGAGACTAAGTAGACTAGTTTTAGTTGTCATACCACTTTTAAAAGTTTGTGTTAAATATAGGAATTGAACCCAAGAGCTTGTAGGGGAGATCCAAGGTTATAATATGTTAAACAGATAGCCTTGAATGTAGGGTGTGGTAGCTATATAGAGATGAGACGTTTCGCTCGGGGCAGGGAGGCTTGGAGATCTGCATCAAACCAGTCAAAAAACTGACGACTCAAATAACAACATGTAGAACTCACCAAAATAATGTTGTGTAATGGTAAATGTTAGTCAACGAACAGTAATGCATTACTAAAACCCATGGCACGATACCTAAGAGCTTTTCTAAAATTATTTTAAAATGCCTTTAACCCTATATTAAACACCCAGTTCACAAGACTCATAACTGCAATGTTATGGTCAAACAAAACAAAATCTATATTTCAAAACAAACAAGTGGTTTAGTCAATGTATACTGTTTTTTTTTTATAAACACTCAAGTGCACAAAAATAATTAAATTAGTAACTGTCAGGTTGACCGAGTGGTTATGGTGTTTGACTTAAGTTCAAATTTTCTGTACAAGAAAGCAAGGGTTCGAATCCCTTACCTGATATAACTATTGCCTCAACATGGCTTGATCACACTGTATTATTGTGTACTCGGTACACAAACCATAGATAGAGTCTATTGTTTAAGGTCACTCTCTTTGCGAACATAGTGAGAGACTGTCGATGGTTAACAATTGCATTAATAGTGGGATATAGGGATAGCAATTAAGAAAAACAGACAGTACCCATACACTATTTTTATTTATTTAATGTGAGTACTTGTGCAATAGTTATATACTAACTACAACTCTCTTTTGTCTATTACTATCTAGTCCTTTTCCATCCACTTGCATATCAAGGGCAGATGACTTTCTAGTTCAGCCCCTTAAAACAACAACAACACTACCTCTTGCATAGTCTGTGATGTTGATGATTCTTGAGGCGTGGAAGATGGATACAACATACGGTAACTTTTACAACAGGGGTTAAACGTTGCTCAACAAACAATGCACTATTTTGAGTAGAAACATCTTTCTCTTGAACTAACTTTTTAACATTCTGATGATTTTTTGTCAACACCATCAGTGTTTTGTTTGGAGCACTACATTGATGATCACTCACACTTAAAACCACACCATTTCTACTTTTCATTTTGCCTCGACATTTTGTTGACCTCTGTTTTGAGCATCGCCAGAATAGTATTCCTTTTACATTTTGTCGTCTATAGTTATACGAGTAGCCTTTATAGAGTACACGTTGTTTACCTCGGTTAGTTGTAGTAAGTTCCATAGTAGTAACTAACCTGTTAGTATGATTTGCACACTACAAAGGTTATCTCTGTTCTGGTAATATAATTATTTAGTGTTGGCTTTTATAATTAATATGTACAGTTTAAAGTGATAGAAAAGTGGTAGAAACGTGGTACCGGTAGCAAAGTGGTAGACAAGTGGTAGACAATTGGTAACATAGTGGTAGAAAAGTGGTAGCAAAGTGGTAGCAAAGTGGTAGAAAAATGGTAGAAAAGTGGTAGAAAAGTGGCAGAAAAGTAATAGAAAAATGGTAGCAAAGTGGTAGAAAAGTGGTAGAAAACTAGAAAAGTGGTAGCAAAGTGGTAGCAAAGTGGTAGCAAAGTGATAGAAAATATTACATGTATTGTTAAGAAATAGTTTAAGCGGTTACATGGATTCATTACACTATGATTTTAGCATCACGAAGCTCATTTTCTACCTCATATTTAGTATGACCAGCCTGTTTACAGGTATGCAAGTACTGAAGCCGCTGGATTAGATTATTGGGATTGTTCCAGTAAACAAATTTAACAAATGATTTTTTTGGGTGTAAACCATTATCATCATCATCATCATCATCATCATAATCATCATCATCATCATGGTTATCATCATCAATATAATTATCATCAATATAAACATCATCACTATTACTATCTAATCCTTTTTGTTCATTTTGCAATGCAACAACCTTTGGCATAGTTTGTGTTGTCTTTGATAGTGTTAGAGGTTTCTTAGACGTTAACGACTGTCCTAACATGTCTTTTTCAGGAGATAATAAATGCTCTTTAACAAACAAAGCACTATCTTGAGCCACACTATTCTTTTCTTGGTCTTGCTTTTTTACCTTGGTTCGATTATTTTGTCCATTTAAATGAGTATTATTTTGAGATTTACAATGATGATCGATTGAAATAAGTATGTTGGAGCCTTTTGTTTTAATCATTCCTCGACACTTTTTAGATCGTTGTTTCGAACAGCACCAAATAACAGTTCCATTTTTATTAGTTCTTTTTACAATATATGCATATCCTTTATAGTAAGCACATGGCTTACCATAGCTAGTCGTTGATACTTCCATGTCAACTGTTAAGCATAAACTAATCTCTAGTAAAGTTAACTCGATAATAAAAATGATAGTTTGTAGTATGTGCAGTTTAAAGTAAGAGCAAAAGTGAGAGTCAAATGGTAGAAAAGTGTTAGCAAAGTGGTGGAAGAGTGGTAGCAGTTTATAGTAGTCTTGATCTTTTTTTTTACCAGAATGTGATTTGAGTAAATGTAATTTCTAAACCTTAGCAGTGAGTAGTCAGTTAGTCTTGGTTCAGACAGGCGTAAACAGTTCTCCAATGAATCAGAGATCAAGATTTTCATTATGAAACAGTTGTGTAACCAATTACTTGACAGCTTCACACATGAACAAAAATTCCAACATATCTGACATGAATTACATGATTTGAAAGTTGACAAAGAATATCCAATCAACCATTGTAGTTACAATGTCAAACACAAAGACAAAATCAGCATGAACTTTTAAGTTACAGGAAAATTCTATGAAATAGACTCTGCAGGAAATTTGGAAATACACATCAGAAGTTTGCAACACCATCCTTCTAGCCTATATAAATTATCGACATGGAAAGTGTGCACTGCCCCTAACATTAAACCAATTTATCAATAACACAAGTCAACAATCAAAACATTTTGTGTTGAGTCTATCATTTAATGCATATATTCTGTCTACATTGAACAGTAACAAAAAACGGCATTCATAATTAATTAAGTTTGCTTTAATTCTTTATGTAACGATAAATACATATCTAAAGTTTTGGCTGACTGTTCAGGGTGAATCGGCTTTGAACACATAAGAGAGGGAATATTTTAAGACTTAACCTCAGCTCACCTAACATAACCTAAATTTACCTAACCTAACCTAACCTTGTCATATAGGTAAGAAACGGGTCAAGCTATTCGACTACCGAGTTTCAGCTCCTTTTCAAGGTTACTCTCCCGAACATTGCCGGAGACTGCTGATAAACACCTATGTTCCCACGGCGGAGGCGCGCAACGACTTACATGACGCGCTTCCCCCTTTTCATTGAAGATGGCGGCCGTAGCTTAACTTCACCTAGCCTAACGTAACAAGATAGTGGCCGTAGCTTAACTTAACCTAGCCTAACGTAACAAGATGGCAGCCGTAGCTTAACTTAACCTAACCTAACCTACGAGGTGTGATCAAAAAGTTCCAAAAATGTGGCTGCGACTTAACCTAACCTAGCCTAACCTAACCTAACCTAACCTACAAGGTGTGTTCAAAAAGTTTCAAAATGGCGGCCGTAGCTTCACTTAACCTAACCTAACCTAACTTAACCTAAACCTACGAGGTGTGATCAAAAAATTTTAAAAATAGTGGTCATAGCTTAACTGAACCTAGCCTAACCTAACCTAACCTATACCTACGAGGTGTGATCATAAAGTTCCAAGATGGCAGTCGTAGCTTAACTCAACCTAACCTAACCCTAAGAGGTGTGATCAACAAGTTCCAAAATGGCTGCCGTAGCTTAACATAACCTTTGATTGATCCCTGTTGATTGACCCCTTTTGAATGATTCCTGTTGATGTATCCCTTTGGATTGGTCCCTGTTGACTAGCCCCTTTGGACGGGTCCTTTTTGAAGGGAGTCATTTTTTTACGGGTCCCGGAGTACGGGTCCTTGTTGACGGGTCCCCTTGACATAATTTGGATAAAATGCATGGGCCATTCCATGGGGATAAGTCCAAAGGACCCCGCCCACTGGGACCCGTAAAAAAAATGACTCCCTTCAAAAAGGACCCGTCCAAAGGGGCTAGTCAACAGGGACCAGTCCAAAGGGATACATCAACAGAGATCAATCAAAAGGAGTCAATCAACAGGGATCAATCAAAGGTTAAGTTAAGCTACGACAGCCATTTTGGAACTTGTTGATCACACCTCTTAGGGTTAGGTTAGGTTGAGTTAAGCTACGACCGCCATCTTGGAACTTTATGATCACACCTCGTAGGTTTAGGTTAGGTTAGGTTAGGCTAGGTTCAGTTAAGCTATGACCACTATTTTGAATTTTTTTTATCACACCTCGTAGGTTTAGGTTAAGTTAGGTTAGGTTAGGTTAAGTGAAGCTACGGCCGCCATTTTGAAACTTTTTGAACACACCTTGTAGGTTAGGTTAGGTTAGGTTAGGCTAGGTTAGGTTAAGTCGCAGCCACATTTTTGGAACTTTTTGATCACACCTCGTAGGTTAGGTTAGGTTAAGTTAAGCTACGGCTGCCATCTTGTTACGTTAGGCTAGGTTAAGTTAAGCTACGGCCGCCATCTTGTTACGTTAGGCTAGGTTAAGTTAAGCTACGGCCGCCATCTTCAATGAAAAGGGGGAAGCGCGTCATGTAAGTCGTTGCGCGCCGCCGCCGTGGGAACATAGGTGTTTATCAGCAGAGTCCGGCAATGTTCGGGAGAGTAACCTTGAAAAGTAGCTGAAACTCGGTAGTCGAATAGCTTGACCCGTTTCTTACCTATATGACAAGGTTAGGTTAGGTTAGGTAAATTTAGGTTATGTTAGGTGAGCTGAGGTTAAGTCTTAAAATATTCCCTCTCTTATGTGTTCAAAGCCGATTCACCCTGAACAGTCAGCCAAAACTTTAGATATGTATTTATCATTACATAAAGAATTAAAGCAAACTTAATTAATTATGAATGCCGTTTTTTTGTTACTGTTCAATGTAGACAGAATATATGCATTAAATGATAGACTCAACACAAAATGTTTTGATTGTTGACTTGTGTTATTGATAAATTGGTTTAATGTTAGGGGCAGTGCACACTTTCCATGTCGATAATTTATATAGGCTAGAAGGATGGTGTTGCAAACTTCTGATGTGTATTTCCAAATTTCCTGCAGAGTCTATTTCATAGAATTTTCCTGTAACTTAAAAGTTCATGCTGATTTTGTATTTGTGTTTGACATTGTAACTACAATGGTTGATTGGATATTCTTTGTCAACTTTCAAATCATGTAATTCATGTCAGATATGTTGGAATTTTTGTTCATGTGTGAAGCTGTCAAGTAATTGGTTACACAACTGTTTCATAATGAAAATCTTGATCTCTGATTCATTGGAGAACTGTTTACGCCTGTCTGAACCAAGACTGACTACTCACTGCTAAGGTTTAGAAATTACATTTACTCAAATCACATTCTGGTAAAAAAAAAAATCAAGACTACTATAAACTGCTACCACTCTTCCACCACTTTGCTAACACTTTTCTACCATCTGACTCTCACTTTTGCTCTTACTTTAAACTGCACATACTACAAACTATCATTTTTATTATCGAGTTAACTTTACTAGAGATTAGTTTATGCTTAACAGTTGACATGGAAGTATCAACGACTAGCTATGGTAAGCCATGTGCTTACTATAAAGGATATGCATATATTGTAAAAAGAACTTATAAAAATGGAACTGTTATTTGGTGCTGTTCGAAACAACGATCTAAAAAGTGTCGAGGAATGATTAAAACAAAAGGCTCCAACATACTTATTTCAATCGATCATCATTGTAAATCTCAAAATAATACTCATTTAAATGGACAAAATAATCGAACCAAGGTAAAAAAGCAAGACCAAGAAAAGAATAGTGTGGCTCAAGATAGTGCTTTGTTTGTTAAAGAGCATTTATTATCTCCTGAAAAAGACATGTTAGGACAGTCGTTAACGTCTAAGAAACCTCTAACACTATCAAAGACAACACAAACTATGCCAAAGGTTGTTGCATTGCAAAATGAACAAAAAGGATTAGATAGTAATAGTGATGATGTTTATATTGATGATAATTATATTGATGATGATAACCATGATGATGATGATGATTATGATGATGATGATGATGATGATGATGATGATAATGGTTTACACCCAAAAAAATCATTTGTTAAATTTGTTTACTGGAACAATCCCAATAATCTAATCCAGCGGCTTCAGTACTTGCATACCTGTAAACAGGCTGGTCATACTAAATATGAGGTAGAAAATGAGCTTCGTGATGCTAAAATTATAGTGTAATGAATCCATGTAACCGCTTAAACTATTTCTTAACAATACATGTAATATTTTCTACCACTTTGCTACCACTTTGCTACCACTTTTCTAGTTTTCTACCACTTTTCTACCACTTTGCCACCACTTTTCTACTACTTTTCTGCCACTTTTCTACCACATTTCTAGTTTGCTACCACTTTTCCACTACTTTGCTACCACTTTTATATTACTTTTCTGCCACTTTTCTACCACTTTTCTACCACTTTGCTACCACTTTGCTACCACTTTTCTACCACTATGTTACCAATTGTCTACCACTTGTCTACCACTTTGCTACCACGTTTCTACCACTTTTCTATCACTTTAAACTGTACATATTAAATATAAAAGCCAACGCTAAATAATTATATTACCAGAACAGAGATAACCTTTGTAGTGTGCAAATCATACTAACAGGTTAGTTACTACTATGGAACTTACTACAACTAACCGAGGTAAACAACGTGTACTCTATAAAGGCTACTCTTATAACTATAGACGACAAAATGTAAAAGGAATACTATTCTGGCGATGCTCATAACAAAGGTCAACAAAATGTCGAGGCAAAAAGAAAAGTAGAAATGGTGTGGTTTTAAGTGTGAGTGATCATCAATGTAGTGCTCCAGACAAAACACTGATGGTGTTGACAAAAAATCATCAGAATGTTAAAAAGTTAGTACAAGAGAAAGATGTTGCTACTCAAAATAGTGCATTGTTTGTTGAGCAACGTTTAACCCCTGTTGTAAAAGTTACCGTATGTTGTATCCATCTTCCACGCCTCAAGAATCATCAACATCACAGACTATGCAAGAGGTAGTGTTGTTGTTGTTTTAAGGGGCTGAACTAGAAAGTCATCTGCCTTGATATGCAAGTGGATCGAAAAGGACTAGATAGTAATAGACAAAAGAGAGTTGTAGTTTGTATATAACTATTTTACAAGTACTTACATTAAATAAATAAAAATAGTGTATGGGTATTGTCTGTTTTTCTTAATTGCTATCCCTATATCCCACTATTAATGCAATTGTTAACCATCGACAGTCTCTGACTATGTTTGCAAAGAGAGTGACCTTAAACAATACACTCTATCTATGGTTTGTGTACCGAGTACACAATAATACAGTGTGGTCAAGCCATGTTGAGGCAATAGTTATATCAGGTAAGGGATTCGAACCCTTGCTTTCTTGTACAGAAAATTTGAACTTAAGTCAAACACCATAACCACTCGGTCAACCTGACAGTTACTAATTTAATTATTTTTGTGGACTTGAGTGTTTATTAAAAAAAATCCAGTATACATTGACTAAACCACTTGTTTGTTTTGAAATATAGATTTTGTTTTGTTTGACCATAACATTGCAGTTATGAGTCTTGTGAACTGGGTGTTTAATATAGGATTAAAGGCATTTTAAAATAATTTTAGAAAAGCTCTTAGGTATCGTGTCATGGGTTTTAGTAATGCATTACTGTTCGTTGACTAGCATTTACCGTTACACAACATTATTTTTGTGAGTTCTACATGTTGTTGTTTGAGTCGTCAGTCTTTTGACTGGTTTGATGCAGATCTCCAAGCCTCCCTGCCCCGAGCGAAACGTCTCTTCTCTATATAGCTACCACACCCTACATTCAAGGCTATCTGTTTAACATATTATAACCTTGGATCTCCCCTACAAGCTCTTGGGTTCAATTCCTAGATTTAACACAAACTTTTAAAAGTGGTATGACAACTAAAACTAGTCTACTCAGTCTCGAGTGGTCTAAATAAGTAGAGAGGGTTTGATTCACTCCTCAACCATAGAGCACCATGTTCTTTTTTTTGTGTTCAATTTCACATTTCACACATTGCAATTTGTCAATTTTTCATTTTGCATTTTTTTAAATGACAGTTTGATGTTTTTCAATTTCATGATATGGAAACATGGATTTTTCCATTTTCATATTTACACATTTGTCAATTTCCCATTTGCATATATTTTCTTAAATGTCCGTTCAAGGTTTTTAAATTTTGTCTATATGGAAACATGGATTTTCCATTTTGCTGTTTACACATTTTTTATATATTTATTTTGTGTATGTTGAAAAACGATATTTCCAAAACAAGATTTTTTATTTTTCATTTTATGATTTTGTAAATAATTTTAATGTGAGTTCTTGACCATGGCAATAATACAGTCTATCTATGTGTTAGCGGAACCATAAAGGCTTATACTACTGCAAGTAAGAATGTTTTACAAAATAACGACTATCTACCACTGCATTTGAAAAACAAAACGATTGAACAAAATCTATTTTCCATTCATATATAAGTGCTAATTCTCCCTCTCCCCACCCTACCTCACCGTATTTTTTCTGGTCAAACAACAAATGCTACCCACACATACACAAGCTTTCTATATATCTCTCTCTATATATATGTTTTCTCTCGTCCACAAGATAAAAATTATGGTTGCTGGATTGTATCCTGCACTGTTTATGCGACATACCTTTGCCAGTTCATAAAACCGTTAGGTATTTCTCAACACATAACGATTTTACCACTGCTTTACCTACGCCTTTTGCTTGTTTGGCTTTCTTACAGTCTAGTATGTGATAGGAAGCATTAACTGTATGTCAAACCCAGTCCACGTTTGTATTTGTAATCTAAGTAATAATTTGAAAAGAGACAAGTGTAATCAGTTTTAAACATTATCTCTGCTTTTAATTGTTTGTTTATGACATGCATATTAACCTAAAATCAAATCCTAGTCTACCTTAGTGAAAGGTTAACAGTTTAACCACTGCATTACCATACCCTTTTTTCTTAGTTTGATTCGTTCTAGGCCTTAGAGCTAGAAATCGAATTAAGATCTCCAGTGAAAGAGGCACATGTGCTCACCACTATAGCACGTAATGTTTAGCTGGTAACATTAGACAACCGAAAATGATTGTATTTCTGTTAGCCAAGCATTTCTGTCATTTGCCTGCTGTGTGAGCTCTGCCAGCAAGACAGTTTAGTTTAGAACAAGTGTGAGTGAGTGTGTGTATAGATTATTAGCCTCAGGTATTTAAAGCTTGTTGTGTGTAGCGACCATCTTATCCCAGTAACCACTGAGCAAGTTTTAACAGTCAACCCATAAAAACTGCATGGGATAGTTGTGTGAGGTTCATGGACTTGGGTGTGTGCATTAGCACCACGCACTAGCTTTACCTTACCCTCTATAGGTAGAGCGTTATCCCTTTCCTTTTTGACATTACCAATGACCTCATCCACCCACAAGTTTTACACTTAAACCCTTGGCTTGTTTTCGATTAGGTTTGGTTCGGTTTGGTTGGGTTTGATTCAGCTTGGTTCAGTTTAGTTCAATGTAGTCACCATTTTGTTTCATTAGCTATCCTCTTTAACCAATCAATTAAAGATTGTCCACTCTTAATTCTAGAATCAATAAATCCGATTTTGTATACACCGTTTGCCATTTATTAACCAATGCCTGCAACCTATACTCTCTCTGTATTACAATCTGATCTGAAAACGAGTTCCAATAGTGAAAGACTTGTCAGTCACCATACATGTAGCCTACACTAGTTCTTTCTCTACCTAGCTATGTTTCATCACTCACGGTAAACAACTCACGTGTCCGTATCCAATTATTAATTTATAAAATCTCAGGTCAATGACCTTAATATTTTGGATAATTTAGGTAAATTCATTGGTCATGGGAAAGAGTTGACCATTCTACGTCCTATGACACCTCACATGTCGATATCCAAGTATTAGTTTATATAATCTCAGGTCATTGTCCTTGTTGTTTTGAATATTTGGGGTAAATTCGTTGGTCATGGGAAAGGGTTGACCATCCTTAGTTTTATAACACCTCACTTGACTCTCTCCCATTATTAGTTATCGAGATATTAACAACAGTGCAGTTAGGCCCTTTTGGCAAACTTTAAATATATATTTAAAAACAGAGCGTCACCCCGAGTGCTGGGACCCCACATACAAGTCCCTAGCCTTATTGGTTCGCGAGATATTAACAAAAGTGTAGTTAGGCCCTTTGTTAAAATGTCAAAAATACATTCAAAAAGAGAGTGTCTGCCCAAGTCCAACGACACCTCACAGGTCAAAATCCCATCATGGGTTCAGGAAATATCAACAAAAGTGTAGTTAGGCCCCTTGTCAAAATTTCAAAATATAAATTTAAAAAGGGAATGTCATCCCATGTGCTACGACCCCTCATACAATTCCCTAGCCTTATTGGTTCACGAGATATTAACAAAAGTGTACTTAGGCCCTTTTGACAAAAATCAAAAATACATTGAAAAACGGGGCGTCATACCAAGTCCAACGACCCCTCATACAAGTCCTTAGCTTTATTGGTTCATGAGATATTAAAAAGCCAATGACCTATTAGTTTTGGATCTTTTGGTTATTTTTTTAAATAACTCATCTATAAATCATTATTTAAAAAGTCCGCCCTCTTACGAAAACCCCAAGTGCGCATGCGTAAAAACAGGAAACAAACATGTTAATTCATAGTAGCAATCGGCTCTTCACATACGTTTCATGTGGAACAACGTTTAATTTCATCATAGCATTAGAGACCATGGGCCAGTCCATAGGGACCAGTCCAAAGGGACCGGTCTAAAGGGATAAGTCCAAAGGGACTCATCAACAAGGACTCGTCCACAAGGACCTGTCCACAAGGACTCGTCCACAAGGACTCGTCCACAAGGACTCGTCCACAAGGATCTGTCATCAATGACCTGTCAACAAGGACCTGTCAACAATAACCCATCCACAGGGATCCACTCCCCCACCCTCTTACAAAAGCCCTGAGTGGGCATGCTAATTCATAGTGGCTTTTCACCGCACACATGTCTCTTGTGTAGAACAACGTTTCATTCCATATTAGCATTCAAAATCTCTCATGTTGCAATTGGAAAGAGAGATCGCTAAAAAATTAAAACTTCACCCCCTAGTAGGGGTAGGTTTTATTTTGGGGTGGAAATATGTTGTCCATTGGAAAGGGGGTGTTAGCCCGTGTATAATGACACCTCATTCGTCAAAATCCGACCACGGGTTCGGGAGTTATCGGGCTGCCGCCATCTTGTGTGGAGGGTGTGGAGGTGGAGGGTGTAGAACCCCTGCAAATACACTACTGCCAAGCACTGGGATGTAAGAATTATAATGATACTAAGAACAGTACGGCAGTTTTCATCTTCCTGGTGTTGACCATGTGTAGCCTAAACTAATGGGCAATATGGACTACTCTCGAATAAACATATATAGAGAATAAATGTGTGCATTTCATCTCTTGTTTGTTTTCTTACCCATTCTCCTTTGCATTGCAATAAAATATGTGGTTTAGGACTACGGGGAGGGATGGGTGGCAGCCGGCATGCTAGGCAAAAAGTGAGGTTATGGCAATATATTGTGTGCATTTGGACAGTTTTCTTTATATTCATCGAATATCCCAACAATTCTGTAGAGTAGGAGAGCATTGTTTAATTAGCCTTAAGGTGAATTAAGCTCTAGAACGGTATAACTGCGTCCTTCGTGACAAATCTATTGCCAACATTGATATATATCAAAATGTATTATTTTCCTATCTGGACGTATATTTCAGCGCCTAGCGAAAGGCGCAGTTATGTTTGTGTTATTTTCATCAATAATCAATAACTCATCGCAGAACGCACTGTTCATTACGTGTAATAAAGGCTACATTCATATGGCTTTTTACTTTTTATGTTGCCAGACTTGCCGGAGCAGTACATAGCCTCAGGCGTTTCTCTCTCTCGGAAATTCTATAACCAAAAGTGACGAATCTCTTATAGTTACATGATCCTTGCTCCTACTAACGATTATTGCCAGCCAGTGTGCCTGCTTGCACTGCATTGTCGTCAGGCTGCTCCCTGATTGGTCCGTGTCCCTGGCAGTCGCTCTAGGAGAACTTTCCAAATGTTGCTAAGTTTGAAACCATCTTCGCGATTGAAATGATTTGGATGCTTCACGACCTCTATTGCCGGGAATTTTAGCAACAGTTCCGGCCTTATCAAATTCGATGGCGTGTCTCGTGACGTCACCATGTTCCGCTATTGCAGATCTGTAGTTCATCTGTTTCGTGCCTCGAATGTGCTCTGAAATCCTAATGGAAACGCGTCGTTTTGTTTGCCCTATGTAAACCTGTCTACAGGAGCAAGGCACTTTGTAAACTCCTGCGTCCTGGTTTGGCTGCTTTATCTCGGTTGATTTACGCACCACTTGCGTCAGCTTGTTTATTGGATGCATCACCGTTGTCAAATCGTGTTTCTTTAGCAGCCTGGCGATTCGATCTGTCAACCCCTATACGTACGGCGGAAAGGCTTTATGGTAGGGCCTATCTTCGTTCTTTTTGCCAACACTTCGGCTTTGTTTTACCTTCCGTGTGCCCCTATTATCTGTCCTTTGCTGTAGCCATTAGCTAGGAGCGTGTTCCAAATATGTTTCTTCTCTTCATCTACGCTATCCTTATCGCAAATGTGGTTGGCTCTGGTGAGGAGTGTTCTAGCTACCATTTCTTTCTGCGATGGAGGATGACTTGAGTTAACATGTAACATGCAAACGAAGCAAAACGACGCGTTTCCATTAGGATTTTAGAGCACATTCGAGACACGAAACAGATGAACTACAGATCTGCAATAGCTGAACATGCTGACGTCACGAGACACGCCATCGAATTTGATAAGGCCGAATCTGTTGCTAAAATTCCCGGATATCAAAACAGGTTAATTAGAGAGGCAATAGAGGTCGTGAAGCATCCCAATCATTTCAATCGCGAAGATGCTTTCAAACTTAGCAACATTTGGGAAATACTCCTAGCGCGCGACTGCCAGGGGCGCGGACCAATCAGGGAGCAGCATGACGACAATGCAGTGCAAGCAGGCACTCTGGCTGGCAATAACCGTTAGTTTGAGTATGGACACCAACCCATGATTGAGGCTGCTGCAATGCCAGCCGAGACGTCGGGAAATAATAACCGATATACGACGCGCTCAATCCTGTAAGCCTAGATGAGAAAATAAGCTTAATAGAATTGAAGAAAACTCGCATTTGTAGCTATCAGCCTTTCAGCACTTGGCCGACACCATTGCTACGAACTACACGTATATACGAAGACTGCATTCTCAGCATCCTCTTCAAAACCTTATGGAAACGTGAGTTTATGAGATCAATCTGGGACGAGTGTGTTTGTCGTCTATCTGCGTGTGTTCCCCTATATATCTCTTTAATTTGCTGGAGCTATTTCAATGACACTTGATAAGGAATTGCTACTACCCAATCCGACCACGACCATGTCTTTCAAAAATCGATAAGTATCAAGAATTCAACGTGGTGGTCGCACGAAGTATTTCACCAGTACACAATGTCTCCGAACTTTTGCTGCAATCTACCAGATATTTTGCATGTTGATGGAGAACTAAAAGTAACCTGATAAACCTCTGTTCTGGCTGTGCGTTTAGCTACTTACACCAATGGGGCCACGCTGCAATCGCGATATTTTTCAAGACTTAGATGGAGAGGCGTTGTTTCAGTGTGAAAGTCATATGACTTATGTCAGCGAGGTCCCTTATATGGTAAATCTCAGTTACCAATTTTAACGTTAGTTGTTCTACCTAGGTATTACATCCTAAATAATTGATTTTAAAGTTTTAACAGCACACCTAGCCACCATCTTGAATGTATGGATTCGTTGTTCTTTTGACTTGGCCATAGAAAGTCACATATAACGTTTTACATTACTACTACTTTTCGTTATTGTAGCTCTAAAACATAGAGAGTTAATTATTTTTATATTCTGAAATTTCGTGATGGCCGCTGTGCACTATAATCAGTGTGATAAATAGGGCTCGGATTTTTAGGTGCAAAAAATCGGGAAAATATTAATTTTTTATGTATTAAAAATACCTGAAATATGTGACAAAAAAGTAAAAATATTTAATTATAATTTAGTTTATTAATGTGAATATAAACAATATGCAGTACTCACGAATGCAATTTATTTGTTGACTGACTGCAGAAGCATTACAATACACAACGAGATACATCTTCAGGTTGTCCATCGCAAATGACCGACGATTATCGCAAAACGCTCATTCTGAAGGCGCGAAACTGCGGCAATATGCTTCTTGCATTTGAGGTGTTGTGTAACTTGAGATCGCTCTTCAGCCTTGATTGCTTTCCCACATGATTGGCAGAACAGAACGCCCTCATCAGAAGTAAAATTATCTTTAAATTCTGCAACAGACGATAACTTGTAGGCCTAGTTGGTTTTACACCTAGAGCTGCCTTAGGCTACACTTCACAGTGCCAGAAATGAACTGCATGTGACTGACGCTTGTTCCAGGTAGCTGGAGGGGGGGATTGTCAAGCACGTGGTGCAATATGGCTATGGACATGGAAATCTCCGGTTTCCACAGTGAGTGGCCCGGGGCGACAAGTTAAGAAAACACAGCTGCAAGCTGACATACGCTATGCACGAAGATAAGATAGCTCACAGGTTCACAGGTAACGCAGAACAAAAATGCAATAAACTGAAGGATCTAGCATACTGATCTTTAAAAATGTAAATATTTTGTATTTTTATGTTCTAATAAGTGAAAAGCAGGAATTTATGTATTTATAGAAAAAATGCTTAAAATATGTATTTAAATAAAAATATATTTATTTACCTAAATATACGAGCCCTAGTGATAAATGTTTCACTGACGCTACTGAGGTCTCTTATATGATATTCCTCCCTTGTCAAGTTTCGGCTCAGTTGCGCAATTACAGCACATTTTGAGTTAAAGATATATATATTTTAATAGTATTCCTGGCCGCCATCTTAAATATTCTGAATCGCTGTTCCTTTGTTTTGATAATACGGAGCGGCTTATAAGGTTCTACAATATTACTAAGTTTTGTTAGTATAGCTCTGAAATACTGAGAGTTGTTAATATATTTAGCAATTTCAAGGCACCCGCTGTGTGCTGTATAGGGTACATTGGGATAATCTTATGACTAACGCTAGTGAGATCTTTTATGAAGTCACTGTTCTTTTGCCTTGGGCACACAAGACCACATGTTATTTATTTCTATGTCGTAATTTCAAGAAGGTGGCTCGGCATAATATTCAATCTCTTACAGTGAAAACGTTGGTAACACAGGGACATTATATAAAACTACTTGAATGCCAACTACCGTGACCATAACTTACGGATTATAATGTTTGCATAATTTGCACGCACACATCTTGAAATTACTAAGCTGATGACCTCATAGTTTGGGACTTTGATGGTGATATGACAAAATCTCACATGGAAGTTTTCTTTTCCAGAATTTGGCAGTGATCCGATGACTAGTTTAAGTTGGTAGGCCTATTTAATTTAGGCGTTGAACACTCGTGTGTGCGAAATTTCTTTTAGAAGGTGGTGATATAAAAATGACATGGAGGTCTCCTTTACCAGTGCTTCCGCTATACCAAATTCGATTCAATTCGGTTTCGTAATTTGGGAATTGATAGGGGGAAAGACACGCACACACGGACATTTGGCCCATGTAGATTTCACAAGTCTAAGTTCATTTTTTTTACTAAATTCGAAAGTAGGCTACAAATCAGTAACTATGGATGCCACGGATCTCAGCAAAGAGGAGTCTCATGAAATTACATTTTTATTTATTTATAAGTGACAAGGCTATAACATGCAGAGACTATTTTGAACATAGCTTATCAAAATATGGGAATTATTAACACGAAAAGCAACTGAGTTTTTATAACGAGGATTGACAACAGAATAGAAAGAAGTGTACTTGAACCTTACCTTGCTTAAGGTGCAAGTTGATAGTGTACCCAACTGTCATCATGTGGACCATGTGTTCGTATCCCAGCTAACTCACGGTCTTTCGAGGTATGGGACGTTCCTGCCCACCATACGACCACATGCTCAGGATTTGAGTCTACCAGGTAACTACTCTACATGAAATACACAACATATTCCTAAAATAAAATATTTACTGGTATAAAATCATGGCTATACAACAAATACAAATAAAGGACAAATTATATTTAATTCCCACAAATAAATATAGGGTTATTCTGTGAGTTTTCTTCTTAAAATAGTGCTACACTGCACTCAAATCTAATTCTAGCATCCTGTCAATGATACATTCAGACTTCCATGGGTTTCCATAGTGTTCATCATGTGACACAATTACTTAACTGGAGTATCATAACACAAAAATCACATATCACATCTAAATGACATTAATAAAACATTACTCCGTTTCTTATGGCATTTACCTTGATTAGCATAAATTCATTATTTTCTGCATTCATTAACAAATATTTGTTGTGTCGTGTGAATCAACTTCCTTCTTTCCATCAATATGAACGCTTTAAAAAAAAGTGGTACTTATCCCTTCCAAAATAAACATGGATAAAATATTTTATAGTTTCACCATACAACGATTTTCTGGGTCTTGTCGGGCTTATATCGTTACAAACGTGTCATGTTCTTAGAAATCACATACCCGTCTGCATAAATTAGCGTGAACTGGCAAAATGCACTCCAAATAGACGCCTACATTATTTTGGTTCAGTTTTCCTCCTCAGAGAATAACTGAGCCAAATATTATCTGATTTCTATGATCCAACAACGTATGTGTGTTGCAACACACCATTCAATTCAATTGGCATCATCATAATAATCATATCTTAATTGCATATTGAAATATCGAGATTCTTCAGTGTCCTACTATGACTCTAATTTACAAGGGACTGGTCGACCGACCTTCTCTCCCCTTAGCAGGCAATAAAATTCGTTCCAGCTGGCTAGTCAAGATGGCCGCCGCAGAAGTGGTCTACTACCCCACCTCCTCTCATCTGCTGTCAAGGTCAGGTTTGTTTACAATTGCAGTACTGGAGTTACGCTAGGTGTGGTTCCTAAGTAATTGAGTCATTTAATTATCAAGAGTTTAGTGCTTTTCAGTCGGTCAACACGAATGTACCCAAAAGAGATGGGTTATGCCCTAATCCTGAAATAAATTACATGAGATTAATAAAACACTAGGATGACCAGTTTCGATCGTCAAGCGATCATCATCAGATCCATTACACTTAGGCTACAAAATCTATGTTTGAAATACAGGTGAAAATATTTACAATATGTACAATTATTTAGTTGCAGTATTGGTACTGCAACTGTCAGTGTATGCTAAATGCAGTATTTATGTTAGGTGAAATGCTAAATGGTGATAGCTATCCGGAGTTTGTACTTTAGAGAGATTATATGGTTGTAAACTATGGTTAAACTATAAAATTTTTGGCTAACTTTTTATCTGATTGTCTTCCGTATTACAGCTACTCGCAGTTTTCGTGCTTACTGGAACTCACTGTGCGGTCGACTGCGGTGGTTATCTTAACGACTGGTTTTTCCCCTGCCTCCTCCCCCCTGTCCCTACGTGCTGTGGGGAGTGATAGCGATGTGTTTATGTGAGGTGTTGCCAACCTAGATAAGATGTATGTTATTGAATGAGGTGGGTCCACAACTATTAAAGACCGTGGATTGGCCCTCGCCACGCGTGGAGCATAACCCATTCGAACTAAGCGTTGACGGTCTTATGAGGACGTCCCGGCACCTTTAATACTGCCGCGAATATGGGCCTTGGTTTATTGCAGAAGCAAAGTACATCGTACACCTGATCCAGATAACATTTACCTATTAAAAAACCCCTAATTTCCCCCCTTTTTTTATCTAGCTTGGCTGTGTCGCTAAATTGTGTTTTGTTTCCGACAGGGTGTGTTTTTTAGTAGCGTGAAGAGGGGTGAGCTCTCCATGAACGTGTGTTCATTTAGATTGTTGGGATTGTTTCGTTTGGCTAGGTGTATCTCGATTGCGTCCTTTATGTCAAGAGCTCTGCCTTTCGATTCGTGATGGATTATTTTAAGGTCCGACTCTATGTTGGTAAAGCTGTGCCCTGCGTCACACATATGTTCGCACACGGCTGAATGTGTTCCGTATCTTATCGCATTCCTATGTTCATTATAACGTGTGTCTACTCGCCTTCCACTCTGCCCGATGTAATTAGCTTGACAATCGGTGTCTTGGCACGTTATAGAATATACCCCTGACCTTGAATACGGGTCACGTTTATTTAGATTACTATTTAGGAGGTGCCTAGCGGTTGTGTTTTTCGTCGTGAAAGCTATCTTTATGCCTTGTTTTTTGAATAGGTTAGTGATTTTATATGTATTCGCATTCACATAGTTGAAACGCGCAAATTTTTTCTTATTACTGTCCGGTTTGGGAATCGTTTTATCTTTATTTTTATGTTTGGCTATAATTTGATTTATTTTGCTTGGCGAGAAGTTGTTTTCCTTTTCTATTTGCATAATAGTTCTTATTTCCTTATTATAGTTGTCTTTCGACATGGGTATGTTTAAAGCTCTGTGCACCATTGAATTGAAACCCGCTAGTTTGTGCGTACTGGGGTGATTAGACTGATCGTCGATTGCATGCGAGGTTTGTGTTGCTTTCCGGAATATGGAATATGAAAGGTCGTTGTCTTTACGTTCAATAGTTATATCGAGATAATTTATTTTCCGGTCTATTTCGGATTCCTTAGTGAATTTGATAGAGTGGTGAAGGCTATTAATGGATTAGAGAATTGTTTCTTCGCTTGTTAGTTCAGTATCGTAGATGCAAATTACATCATCTACGTATCTTTTCCATATTATTATTCCCTTTGTTGAAGTCTTTTCTAAGAACGCATTTTCTAGTGCATTGATGAAGATGTCAGCGATTAACCCACTTAGTGGCGATCCCATTGCTAGGCCTTCTCTCTGTGTGTATATTTTATTGTCGAATGGAAACACGTTTTGGGTGAGAACGACCCTCAGTAATCTCACAATCTCTTCAATTTCTTTTACCGAATTGTTGGATTTTAAGTTGTTTTCGATAGTGTTGATTGCTTCAATAATCGGAATATTGGTGTACATGTTAGTTACGTCGAAGGATACTAGCCTGAAGCTAGGTTTCATTTGTAGGGTGTTCAATGCTGTTACCAGTTCTGTTGTGTTCTTTACAGAGTTGTTTTTGTCGTTGGAAAGACGGCATTTTAAGATTTTGTGTAACTCTTTGCTGATTACTAAAAATCTTAAAATGCCGTCTTTCCAACGACAAAAACAACTCTGTAAAGAACACAACAGAACTAGTAACAGCATTGAACACCCTACAAATGAAACCTAGCTTCAGGCTAGTATCCTTCGACGTAACTAACATGTACACCAATATTCCGATTATTGAAGCAATCAACACTATCGAAAACAACTTAAAATCCAACAATTCGGTAAAAGAAATTGAAGAGATTGTGAGATTACTGAGGGTCGTTCTCACCCAAAACGTGTTTCAATTCGACAATAAAATATACACACAGAGAGAAGGCCTAGCAATGGGATCGCCACTAAGTGGGTTAATCGCTGACATCTTCATCAATGCACTAGAAAATGCGTTCTTAGAAAAGACTTCAACAAAGGGAATAGTAATGTGGAAAAGATACGTAGATAATGTAATTTGCATCTACGATACTGAACTAACAAGCGAAGAAACAATTCTCCAATCCATTAATAGCCTTCACCACTCTATCAAATTCACTAAGGAATCCGAAATAGACCGGAAAATAAATTATCTCGATATAACTATTGAACGTAAAGACAACGACCTTTCATATTCCATATTCCGGAAAGCAACACAAACCTCGCATGCAACCGACAATCAGTCTAATCACCCCAGTACGCACAAACTAGCGGGTTCAATTCAATGGTGCACAGAGCTTTAAACATACCCATGTCAAAAGACAACTATAATAAGGAAATAAGAACTATTATGCAAATAGCAAAGGAAAACAACTTCTCGCCAAGCAAAATAAATCAAATTATAGCCAAACATAAAAATAAAGATAAAACGATTCCCAACCCGGACAGTAATGAGAAAAAATTTGCGCGTTTCAACTATGTGAATGCGAATACATATAAAATCACTAACCTATTCAAAAAACAAGGCATAAAGATAGCTTTCACGACGAAATACACAACCGCTAGGCACCTCCTAAATAGTAATCTAAATAAACGTGACCCGTATTCAAGGTCAGGGGTATATTCTATAACGTGCCAAGACACCGATTGTCAAGCTAATTACATCGGGCAGAGTGGAAGGCGAGTAGACACACGTTATAATGAACATAGGAATGCGATAAGATACGGAACACATTCAGCCGTGTGCGAACATATGTGTGACGCAGGGCACAGCTTTACCAACATAGAGTCGGACCTTAAAATAATCCATCACGAATCGAAAGGCAGAGCTCTTGACATAAAGGAAGCAATCGAGATACACCTAGCCAAACGAAACAATCCCAACAATCTAAATGAACACACGTTCATGGAGAGCTCACCCCTCTTCACGCTGCTAAAAAACACACCCTGTCGGAAACAAAACACAATTTAGCGACACAGCCAAACTAGATAAAAAAAAGGGGGGAAATTAGGGGTTTTTTAATAGGTAAATGTTATCTGGATCAGGTGTACGATGTACTTTGCTTCTGCAATAAACCAAGGCCCATATTCGCGGCAGTATTAAAGGTGCCGGGACGTCCTCATAAGACCGTCAACGCTTAGTTCGAATGGGTTATGCTCCACGCGTGGCGAGGGCCAATCCACGGTCTTTAATAGTTGTGGACCCACCTCATTCAATAACATACATCTTATCTAGGTTGGCAACACCTCACATAAACACATCGCTATCACTCCCCACAGCACGTAGGGACAGGGGGGAGGAGGCAGGGGAAAAACCAGTCGTTAAGATAACCACCGCAGTCGACCGCACAGCGAGTTCCAGTAAGCACGAAAACTGCGAGTAGCTGTAATACGGAAGACAATCAGATAAGTAGTTAGCCAAAAATTTTATAGTTTAACCATAGTTTACAACCATATAATCTCTCTAAAGTACAAACTCCGGATAGCTATCACCATTTAGCATTTCACCTAACATATATACTGCATTTAGCATACACTGACAGTTGCAGTACCAATACTGCAACTAAATAATTGTACATATTGTAAATATTTTCACCTGTATTTCAAACATAGATTTTGTAGCCTAAGTGTAATGGATCTGATGATGATCGCTTGACGATCGAAACTGGTCATCCTAGTGTTTTATTAATCTCATGTAATTTATTTCAGGATTAGGGCATAACCCATCTCTTTTGGGTACATTCGTGTTGACCGACTGAAAAGCACTAAACTCTTGTTTACTAAGGCAACACTGAAAATATGGCTTCAAACACCACAATCATTTAATTATTTAACACCTATCTTTATAGTGTATTGGGCTCAACTCGGCTCCTTATTAACATTCATGGCTGGGGATGGAATTCTGTGATAGCCTTGTCGTTCTATGGTGACTACTAGTGGCTTTGACGCGCATCATAGTGAAAATCCACGATTTGCACCAGCAGCTGTCAATAAAATATAAGGAAATCTGCGTTTCCTAAACGACGAATATGATCCTTACCTCTCAGGGTAGATCATTCATACACATGCTCACTGCGTCTCGACGGACGTCATTCGTGGCCATAATTCATGCTAACGATGGATACAGACAGGCTCTGTCCAATTCGCTGAGAATAATACAGTATGCTCAAGGCGATACTAACTCGTAGATTTAGCCAACTTCTCACCTAACGCGCAAGCTATACTAGTTGGTCCCCGCAATTATTTATTTACGTAAATCACTGGATTCTACGTTATTTCTGCACGCAATATGCGGCTCCAAACAATACTTCACATAGATGACTAAATTATTAAGGCACCCGCGTTCTCTCTGTCATACCACTTAAGCCAAAGCTTTAAATAGCTCCTAATAAAAATGTATAAATTTACTGGCTTACTTTACTTTAATGGTCCTCAAATATAATCCTAAGGATTGACCATATCAAATATTCATTCCACATTTCACTGACACTGAAAAAGCTCTCGTATTTCGCCATATTCCACGTTACTTTCTTACTGTTTACCAAAATACAATATCTTTATATTAGACATGACACACTTTGAACATTATTTAGGCCAAAAGTGCCTATTACTTTACTGTTGCCGACCCCAGATTATTATTATTATTATTATTATGATTCATTTAACGTTACCGTTACATCCATCACTCTTTTCGGCCTGAATGGCCCTAAACAAATCACCTTCCAAGCCATATTTTATTCAAGACGAGTGGTGAAAACTCGTTCAGTAAGTGACTGTTACATCTTATTCTCAAAGTGATAAATCGTTACATGGTGAACTATTTAGTTATAATAACATTGTAAATTGGTACTCACTTTTTCTTTTTCGCTGGATAGTGCCTGCACTTCAGCTTTGGCGCTACCATGACGCTTGATTTAAGCCATCATGTTATATTTTACACAACACTTAAATTCACACATTTTCCACCTGATAAACATACTTTTATCAGTGGCCTCTTTCACTTCTACACAATGCATATTAATCACTATACACATGAACACTTTTAAATCACTATTACACAATTTATGTACACTTATTCACTACTTCACAGGTTGATTCTTACTCGGACTCTTCCTACGCCTGATCTCAGAGATGCGATGCGATTACGCCAACCGTTGGTCTCCGTGAAAATCTAACAGCGTTTTACGGACGTTCGATCCTCGTCACCTGCAATATCGTTCAGCTCACTATCCAGATGAAGTTGCAATGCTTCCCAAGCTCCCATCATTGTAGTGATCCTGATGATAATGTCATATACAATTCTGACAATACCTCCCGGTATATGAAATGTTCAAAAACATTATAAGTTCCTTTTTCACTGTGGCGAATTTATATTTGCATCAGATAATCGATAAATATCTGTATTAAATTACTTTCGACGCACTGCATGATTACTTATGAAGCTTTATGACTTGCTTCTATTGTTCTTCGACGGCTGGGCGTTGATACTTTAACATTTCGCGTGCTTACTAGCAGCGTATTAGTTACGTGTATACAGACTGAAGACAACAAGACAACTCGCTGATGTGAGCTGCTCCCCCCCCCCCCCCATATAAAGGTCTCTTGTACAAAATAGTCCACTGGACACATGAGAGCGACTCCTTTCTTGAAATAATACCTCTTCAGCCGAAATGACATATACATCTTGTTCAATTAAGTGTGGAGGTTTCATAAACGTTCGCGTGCCGGCGATCGCTTCGGCCAATTAATTACAATTAATTGCCTTAGTTCAACGCGTCAGGACGCCATCGTGGTGGTTCCTCTTTGGCTGGTCACAAAATCACTGCTCTCGAGCGTAGGCTAGGTTGTAATTCGTTCATTTGGAGATACAGGCATTAATTTAGGTGAAAAACCACTCCTAAATTACCTCTCCGTGAATATATTCACCTGGGTGTATATTTCATTCCATTTCAATGCTCCACTTGGCTGTAATTAATTAATTTCCGTGGGCAATCATCCCTACTCCCGATTCCATCGTTGTCAAGCGGTGAATACCCGAGTCATTAATTTTGGGCTGTCTCCTCGGTCCAGACGTAAATAGTGCGCTCGGCGCCTAAGGTCTCCGCCCACTTGCTAAGTGTAATTTGTAAAACTTCAAAGTGGCCTCCTCTCATTCTCGTATGCTCTGAAAACGTATATTTTCTTGCATTCGGCTACAATTCTTCACCTTAAACTGCTATGATATTCACATATAGGTCGTGAAATCATGCTACAATATTATATGTCAGTATACCTCTCATTGCTCTTTGGGTTCCCTGTAATTGCTCCCCCTCAGAGATCAATGGTTCGACTCTAGGCATAACCATGTGCCTGGTCTTCTCTGATAAGACCCGAGTTCGATGCCAGACTGCCGTGACTGATTGGGCACATTTTTCCCCTGCTAAGCTCGGAAAATTCATTTTACAAGTGAATTTTTCGGGCCCTTCAGATGGCATCGACTCCATGCAGTATTTACTTTAAGCGGTCAGTGCTCTCGGCAATGGGATCTCTCGTTCCCCCATTCCACTCTGTATGCCGTCTCGTAGACTCTTGTTCTGCCTTCTCAGTTGTTCATTCATTTCCTCTAGCTCCGTAGCGGCCTCCCTCAACTGGTCATAAAGTTCCTTCAGTTGACAGCTGCATTCTCCCCTCGGATCCCTTGGGTCTGCGAGCTGGTCGCTTCGCTCCGTTCCTTCTTGGGACTGCAAGCTTTTCTCAAGATTCTTTCCGTGCATACGTAATGACTCCTCGTCCATTTGGGTGTGCATTGCTTGCTCCTCTCTCGTATCATAATCCTCTGGTGGACTATATAGTTTTAAATTAGCCGCGTTTACAACAACTTCTCTACCTGTTGCTTCGTCTTTGATCCGATATGCATTATTTTGCAGATCCCTTATAATCAGGTAGGGTCCTTGATAGGCATGCTGAAATTTTTTATATTTCCTGCTCTCTGGATCTGAACTAGCGGGTTTTTTCAATAAGACGTATTCCCCCACGAGTAATGGTCTATGGTAGCGTTTCCTCCTGTTTCTCCGCTGCCGTCTGTCTGCTTGTTTCTTGAGATACTCGAACGTTCTTTGGATCCTCAACTCACGTCCAGGTTGTGCATCGATGTGTGTCCGAATGACATTATTCCATAGCCTCTCTGGTCTTCTATCGAGATGTAGGCTCACTGGCACCTCTCCTGTCGCTTCGTGCACTGTATTGTTGATACAATATTCAATAATCTCATTTCCAGTTCTCAGTAGAGCAGTATATCTTCATATACTTTTGCAGTTCCCTCATAACTCTCTCAGCGGAATTCGACTCTGGGTGTCGAACTGTGGATAAAATCTGTCTTATGCCCAGATTTTCCAACTCCCTGCGAAATTCTACGCTGGTAAAACAGCTCCCATGATCAGATAAGATGTTCTCCGGCTGCCCTAATATAGGAATGATTCTTTTCTTCAGCCTCTTAAGTACCTGTTTTGTACTGGTTTTCTGAATTGGACACAGGACTACCATTTTAGAAAACACGTCTAGTGCAACTAGGATGTGTCTATTTCCTCTTCTAGCTCTAGGAAGCGGCCCAAAGTTGTCCAGTGCCAGAAGCTGACATGGCTTCTCAGGTAAGAGTGGTATAGGTTTCTGCCTCATTAAGTACGAGTTAGGCTTTACTCGTTGGCAAATATCACATGTCCTGATAGTATTCCTGACCGTCTCTCTAAGGTTTGGCCAAATAAATGCTTCTTTAAGCAGGGCAACAGACTTATCTACACCGGGGTGACCAAAAGCTCGGCGTGCTAACCATACTAGCCTTCTCTGCAATGCTGGTGGTACAACGAACCTGGGTCTGGTGTGGTCTGAGTCGCTCCATTTATGTAACATCTGGTTAAACCATAGATACTCCGCTGATAGTGCTTCGGCTTCAACATACATCGGGGTTCCTCTGTCCAGCTTTCCCTCGAAGTAATTAATCATCAACCGTATCCAGGAATCTTCACGTTGAAAAACGGTGATGTTCCTCAGATCATCTAAGGTCTTCTGATCTCTATCTTCTATCTCGATAGCTAGAACTTCTTCTTCATCAGCTGTAGGGTATCTGCTTAGCAAGTCAGGTATGATATTGTCCTTCCCCGGGCAATACTCGATTTCCACTTGAAATTGCTGTATGTACAGGGACCATCTCGTCAGTCTTTGACCCGACAAGTCAGTTTTCAACAGGAACGTTAGGGCTTTATGGTCTGTTCTCAATATAATTCTAAAGCCGTAGACTAGCTTTCGCCAATACTGTAGGGCATACAGTATCGCGAGTAATTCGATCTCCGTGACCGTATAATTCTTCTCATTAGGTTTCAACCTTCTACTTATGAATGCAATGTAAGTTTTCTCCTCTGGCCTGTCCATATTTTCTTGATATAACATTGCTCCAATACCTATGAATGATGCGTCAGTCTGGATAATAAATTTCTGAGTGTAGTCAGGATATCCCAATTTTACATGACAAGAGTTTAGTGCTTTTCAGTCGGTCAACACGAATGTACCCAAAAGAGATGGGTTATGCCCTAATCCTGAAATAAATTACATGAGATTAATAAAACACTAGGATGACCAGTTTCGATCGTCAAGCGATCATCATCAGATCCAATACACTTAGGCTATAAAATCTATGTTTGAAATACAGGTGAAAATATTTACAATATGTACAATTATTTAGTTGCAGTATTGGTACTGCAACTGTCAGTGTATGCTAAATGCAGTATATATGTTAGGTGAAATGCTAAATGGTGATGGCTATCCGGAGATTGTACTTTAGAGAGATTATATGGTTGTAAACTATGGTTAAACTATAAAATTTTAGGCTAACTACTTATCTGATTGTCTTCCGTACTACAGCTATTCGCAGTTTCCGTGCTCACTTGAACTCGCTGTGCGGTCGACTGCGGTGGTTATCTTAACGACTGGTTTTTCCCTGCCTTCCCCCCCTGTCCCTACGTGCTGTGGGGAGTGATCGCGATGTGTTTATGTGAGGTGTTGCCAACCTAGATAAGATGTATGTTATTGAATGAGGTGGATCTACAACTATTAAAGACCGTGGATTAGTCCTCGCCACGCGTGGAGCATAACCCATTCGAACTAAGCGTTGACGGTCTTATGAGGACGTCCCGGCACCTTTAATACTGCCTCTAATATGGGCCTTGGTTTATTGCAGAAGAAAAGTACATCGTACACCTGATCCAGATAACATTTACCTATTAAAAACCCCCTAATTTCCCCCCTTTTTTTATCTAGCTTGGCTGTGTCGCTAAATTGTGTTTTGTTTCCGACAGGGTGTGTTTTTTAGTAGCGTGAAGAGGGGTGAGCTCTCCATGAACGTGTGTTCATTTAGATTGTTGGGATTGTTTCGTTTGGCTAGGTGTATCTCGATTGCTTCCTTTATGTCAAGAGCTCTGCCTTTCGATTCGTGATGGATTATTTTAAGGTCCGACTCTATGTTGGTAAAGCTATGCCCTGCGTCACACATATGTTCGCACACGGCTGAATGTGTTCCGTATCTTATTGCATTTCTATGTTCATTATAACGTGTGTCTACTCGCCTTCCACTCTGCCCGATGTAATTAGCTTGACAATCGGTGTCTTGGCACGTTATAGAATATACCCCTGACCTTGAATACGGGTCACGTTTATTTAGATTACTATTTAGGAGGTGCCTAGCGGTTGTGTTTTTCGTCGTGAAAGCTATCTTTATGCCTTGCTTTTTGAATAGGTTAGTGATTTTATATGTGTTCGCATTCACATAGTTGAAACGCGCAAATTTTTTCTCATTACTGTCCGGTTTGGGAATCGTTTTATCTTTATTTTTATGTTTGGCTATAATTTGATTTATTTTGCTTGGCGAGAAGTTGTTTTCCTTTGCTATTTGCATAATCGTTCTTATTTCCTTATTATAGTTGTCTTTTGACATGGGTATGTTTAAAGCCCTATGCACCATTGAATTGAAACCCGCTAGTTTGTGCGTACTGGGGTGATTAGACTGATTGTCGATTGCATGCGAGGTTTGTGTTGCTTTCCGGAATATGGAATATGAAAGGTCGTTGTCTTTACGTTCAATAGTTATATCGAGATAATTTATTTTCCGGTCTATTTCGGATTCCTTAGTGAATTTGATAGAATGGTGAAGGCTATTAATGGATTGGAGAATTGTTTCTTCGCTTGTTAGTTCAGTATCGTAGATGCAGATTACATCATCTACGTATCTTTTCCATATTACTATTCCCTTTGTTGAAGTCTTTTCTAAGAACGCATTTTCTAGTGCATTGATGAAGATGTCAGCGATTAACCCACTTAGTGGCGATCCCATTGCTAGGCCTTCTCTCTGTGTGTATATTTTATTGTCGAATTGAAACACGTTTTGGGTGAGAACGACCCTCAGTAATCTCACAATCTCTTCAATTTCTTTTACCGAATTGTTGGATTTTAAGTTGTTTTCGATAGTGTTGATTGCTTCAATAATCGGAATATTGGTGTACATGTTAGTTACGTCGAAGGATACTAGCCTGAAGCTAGGTTTCATTTGTAGGGTGTTCAATGCTGTTACTAGTTCTGTTGTGTTCTTTACAGAGTTGTTTTTGTCGTTGGAAAGACGGCATTTTAAGATTTTTAGTAACTCTTTGCTGATTTTGTAATTAGGGGCATTCCTACAATTGACTATTGGTCTCATTGGGCATTCCTTTTTGTGTATTTTTGGTTGTCCCCTCAATGACGGTATTTTCGGGTTCATGTTTATTAGTTTTGATTTTTCAGCTTTGGTCAGTATGTATTCTGTTTCTTTTAGCGCACTTTTTATTTGTTTTTGGAATTTGTTGGTGGGGTCTTTTGTTAATTCCTTGATTTCGTTGTTGTTTAGGAATTCGACTGTTTTTTCAATGTATTCTGTTTTGTTCAAAATTACTGTAGTGTTTCCCTTATCTGCTTTTGTGATGATTAAGTCATGTTCTTTTATTTTTTGTTTCAACGACTTTATTTCTTTGATTTGTTTGTTGTTTTGAATGTTGTTGCTATCGCCCTCTCGTTTGAGGATTTTTTTGGCTTCGTTGGTGGCGAGATTTTTGGTTAATTCCCTGTCTTCTGCTGGGAGCTTGTGACTGGCTATCTCAATATCTGTGATTAACTGTTTTATATTGTGGTTGGTGTGTGCGTCTGTGCAGTTGTATTTCAAACCTTTGTCTAACATATTCATTTCACCTTGAGAAAAGGTTACGTTCGTTCTGTTGTTTACTCTGCTGTGGAAATTGAATTCATTGTTATTCGTGTGTTGTTCGTTAGATTGATGGTTCTGTGTTTCTCCTAGTTTTCTTAATTTATTTTCTAGTGTTTCATGCTTCCTCGTTGCTCTGATTTTGATGGTGTCATGTAGGTGTTCGGTGAAGCTGTCCCATTGGGCTGCGTGCCAGAAATTACTTAGTTGCAATTGAATGTCGTATAATTGTTGGTTAATTTTTTGCTTTCTTATGTATGCAAATCTTAATTCGTTTTTTATCCAAAGCGCTTTGGCTTGTTTAGTTGAAATGATCGAGGCTGGTGTGTTCGGTACGGTTTTAATTGGTACGTATTTAGGGGTGAGGTTTAGTTCTATACATTTTTTGTTGAACCAAATTGACTTGTCTAAATTCATGAGTTTAAGCCTGAGTGATTTGAATTTCTTGGCTTCACGATTTGCCTGACTAGCCGTGAACATTGTGGTGTTTGAAGCCATATTTTCAGTGTTGCCTTAGTAAACAAGAGTTTAGTGCTTTTCAGTCGGTCAACACGAATGTACCCAAAAGAGATGGGTTATGCCCTAATCCTGAAATAAATTACATGAGATTAATAAAACACTAGGATGACCAGTTTCGATCGTCAAGCGATCATCATCAGATCCAATACACTTAGGCTATAAAATCTATGTTTGAAATACAGGTGAAAATATTTACAATATGTACAATTATTTAGTTGCAGTATTGGTACTGCAACTGTCAGTGTATGCTAAATGCAGTATATATGTTAGGTGAAATGCTAAATGGTGATGGCTATCCGGAGATTGTACTTTAGAGAGATTATATGGTTGTAAACTATGGTTAAACTATAAAATTTTAGGCTAACTACTTATCTGATTGTCTTCCGTACTACAGCTATTCGCAGTTTCCGTGCTCACTTGAACTCGCTGTGCGGTCGACTGCGGTGGTTATCTTAACGACTAGTTTTTCCCTGCCTTCCCCCCCCTGTCCCTACGTGCTGTGGGGAGTGATCGCGATGTGTTTATGTGAGGTGTTGCCAACCTAGATAAGATGTATGTTATTGAATGAGGTGGATCTACAACTATTAAAGACCGTGGATTAGTCCTCGCCACGCGTGGAGCATAACCCATTCGAACTAAGCGTTGACGGTCTTATGAGGACGTCCCGGCACCTTTAATACTGCCTCTAATATGGGCCTTGGTTTATTGCAGAAGAAAAGTACATCGTACACCTGATCCAGATAACATTTACCTATTAAAAACCCCCTAATTTCCCCCCTTTTTTTATCTAGCTTGGCTGTGTCGCTAAATTGTGTTTTGTTTCCGACAGGGTGTGTTTTTTAGTAGCGTGAAGAGGGGTGAGCTCTCCATGAACGTGTGTTCATTTAGATTGTTGGGATTGTTTCGTTTGGCTAGGTGTATCTCGATTGCTTCCTTTATGTCAAGAGCTCTGCCTTTCGATTCGTGATGGATTATTTTAAGGTCCGACTCTATGTTGGTAAAGCTATGCCCTGCGTCACACATATGTTCGCACACGGCTGAATGTGTTCCGTATCTTATTGCATTTCTATGTTCATTATAACGTGTGTCTACTCGCCTTCCACTCTGCCCGATGTAATTAGCTTGACAATCGGTGTCTTGGCACGTTATAGAATATACCCCTGACCTTGAATACGGGTCACGTTTATTTAGATTACTATTTAGGAGGTGCCTAGCGGTTGTGTTTTTCGTCGTGAAAGCTATCTTTATGCCTTGCTTTTTGAATAGGTTAGTGATTTTATATGTGTTCGCATTCACATAGTTGAAACGCGCAAATTTTTTCTCATTACTGTCCGGTTTGGGAATCGTTTTATCTTTATTTTTATGTTTGGCTATAATTTGATTTATTTTGCTTGGCGAGAAGTTGTTTTCCTTTGCTATTTGCATAATCGTTCTTATTTCCTTATTATAGTTGTCTTTTGACATGGGTATGTTTAAAGCCCTATGCACCATTGAATTGAAACCCGCTAGTTTGTGCGTACTGGGGTGATTAGACTGATTGTCGATTGCATGCGAGGTTTGTGTTGCTTTCCGGAATATGGAATATGAAAGGTCGTTGTCTTTACGTTCAATAGTTATATCGAGATAATTTATTTTCCGGTCTATTTCGGATTCCTTAGTGAATTTGATAGAATGGTGAAGGCTATTAATGGATTGGAGAATTGTTTCTTCGCTTGTTAGTTCAGTATCGTAGATGCAGATTACATCATCTACGTATCTTTTCCATATTACTATTCCCTTTGTTGAAGTCTTTTCTAAGAACGCATTTTCTAGTGCATTGATGAAGATGTCAGCGATTAACCCACTTAGTGGCGATCCCATTGCTAGGCCTTCTCTCTGTGTGTATATTTTATTGTCGAATTGAAACACGTTTTGGGTGAGAACGACCCTCAGTAATCTCACAATCTCTTCAATTTCTTTTACCGAATTGTTGGATTTTAAGTTGTTTTCGATAGTGTTGATTGCTTCAATAATCGGAATATTGGTGTACATGTTAGTTACGTCGAAGGATACTAGCCTGAAGCTAGGTTTCATTTGTAGGGTGTTCAATGCTGTTACTAGTTCTGTTGTGTTCTTTACAGAGTTGTTTTTGTCGTTGGAAAGACGGCATTTTAAGATTTTTAGTAACTCTTTGCTGATTTTGTAATTAGGGGCATTCCTACAATTGACTATTGGTCTCATTGGGCATTCCTTTTTGTGTATTTTTGGTTGTCCCCTCAATGACGGTATTTTCGGGTTCATGTTTATTAGTTTTGATTTTTCAGCTTTGGTCAGTATGTATTCTGTTTCTTTTAGCGCACTTTTTATTTGTTTTTGGAATTTGTTGGTGGGGTCTTTTGTTAATTCCTTGATTTCGTTGTTGTTTAGGAATTCGACTGTTTTTTCAATGTATTCTGTTTTGTTCAAAATTACTGTAGTGTTTCCCTTATCTGCTTTTGTGATGATTAAGTCATGTTCTTTTATTTTTTGTTTCAACGACTTTATTTCTTTGATTTGTTTGTTGTTTTGAATGTTGTTGCTATCGCCCTCTCGTTTGAGGATTTTTTTGGCTTCGTTGGTGGCGAGATTTTTGGTTAATTCCCTGTCTTCTGCTGGGAGCTTGTGACTGGCTATCTCAATATCTGTGATTAACTGTTTTATATTGTGGTTGGTGTGTGCGTCTGTGCAGTTGTATTTCAAACCTTTGTCTAACATATTCATTTCACCTTGAGAAAAGGTTACGTTCGTTCTGTTGTTTACTCTGCTGTGGAAATTGAATTCATTGTTATTCGTGTGTTGTTCGTTAGATTGATGGTTCTGTGTTTCTCCTAGTTTTCTTAATTTATTTTCTAGTGTTTCATGCTTCCTCGTTGCTCTGATTTTGATGGTGTCATGTAGGTGTTCGGTGAAGCTGTCCCATTGGGCTGCGTGCCAGAAATTACTTAGTTGCAATTGAATGTCGTATAATTGTTGGTTAATTTTTTGCTTTCTTATGTATGCAAATCTTAATTCGTTTTTTATCCAAAGCGCTTTGGCTTGTTTAGTTGAAATGATCGAGGCTGGTGTGTTCGGTACGGTTTTAATTGGTACGTATTTAGGGGTGAGGTTTAGTTCTATACATTTTTTGTTGAACCAAATTGACTTGTCTAAATTCATGAGTTTAAGCCTGAGTGATTTGAATTTCTTGGCTTCACGATTTGCCTGACTAGCCGTGAACATTGTGGTGTTTGAAGCCATATTTTCAGTGTTGCCTTAGTAAACAAGAGTTTAGTGCTTTTCAGTCGGTCAACACGAATGTACCCAAAAGAGATGGGTTATGCCCTAATCCTGAAATAAATTACATGAGATTAATAAAACACTAGGATGACCAGTTTCGATCGTCAAGCGATCATCATCAGATCCAATACACTTAGGCTATAAAATCTATGTTTGAAATACAGGTGAAAATATTTACAATATGTACAATTATTTAGTTGCAGTATTGGTACTGCAACTGTCAGTGTATGCTAAATGCAGTATATATGTTAGGTGAAATGCTAAATGGTGATGGCTATCCGGAGATTGTACTTTAGAGAGATTATATGGTTGTAAACTATGGTTAAACTATAAAATTTTAGGCTAACTACTTATCTGATTGTCTTCCGTACTACAGCTATTCGCAGTTTCCGTGCTCACTTGAACTCGCTGTGCGGTCGACTGCGGTGGTTATCTTAACGACTGGTTTTTCCCTGCCTTCCCCCCCTGTCCCTACGTGCTGTGGGGAGTGATCGCGATGTGTTTATGTGAGGTGTTGCCAACCTAGATAAGATGTATGTTATTGAATGAGGTGGATCTACAACTATTAAAGACCGTGGATTAGTCCTCGCCACGCGTGGAGCATAACCCATTCGAACTAAGCGTTGACGGTCTTATGAGGACGTCCCGGCACCTTTAATACTGCCTCTAATATGGGCCTTGGTTTATTGCAGAAGAAAAGTACATCGTACACCTGATCCAGATAACATTTACCTATTAAAAACCCCCTAATTTCCCCCCTTTTTTTTATCTAGCTTGGCTGTGTCGCTAAATTGTGTTTTGTTTCCGACAGGGTGTGTTTTTTAGTAGCGTGAAGAGGGGTGAGCTCTCCATGAACGTGTGTTCATTTAGATTGTTGGGATTGTTTCGTTTGGCTAGGTGTATCTCGATTGCTTCCTTTATGTCAAGAGCTCTGCCTTTCGATTCGTGATGGATTATTTTAAGGTCCGACTCTATGTTGGTAAAGCTATGCCCTGCGTCACACATATGTTCGCACACGGCTGAATGTGTTCCGTATCTTATTGCATTTCTATGTTCATTATAACGTGTGTCTACTCGCCTTCCACTCTGCCCGATGTAATTAGCTTGACAATCGGTGTCTTGGCACGTTATAGAATATACCCCTGACCTTGAATACGGGTCACGTTTATTTATATTACTATTTAGGAGGTGCCTAGCGGTTGTGTTTTTCGTCGTGAAAGCTATCTTTATGCCTTGCTTTTTGAATAGGTTAGTGATTTTATATGTGTTCGCATTCACATAGTTGAAACGCGCAAATTTTTTCTCATTACTGTCCGGTTTGGGAATCGTTTTATCTTTATTTTTATGTTTGGCTATAATTTGATTTATTTTGCTTGGCGAGAAGTTGTTTTCCTTTGCTATTTGCATAATCGTTCTTATTTCCTTATTATAGTTGTCTTTTGACATGGGTATGTTTAAAGCCCTATGCACCATTGAATTGAAACCCGCTAGTTTGTGCGTACTGGGGTGATTAGACTGATTGTCGATTGCATGCGAGGTTTGTGTTGCTTTCCGGAATATGGAATATGAAAGGTCGTTGTCTTTACGTTCAATAATTATATCGAGATAATTTATTTTCCGGTCTATTTCGGATTCCTTAGTGAATTTGATAGAATGGTGAAGGCTATTAATGGATTGGAGAATTGTTTCTTCGCTTGTTAGTTCAGTATCGTAGATGCAGATTACATCATCTACGTATCTTTTCCATATTACTATTCCCTTTGTTGAAGTCTTTTCTAAGAACGCATTTTCTAGTGCATTGATGAAGATGTCAGCGATTAACCCACTTAGTGGCGATCCCATTGCTAGGCCTTCTCTCTGTGTGTATATTTTATTGTCGAATTGAAACACGTTTTGGGTGAGAACGACCCTCAGTAATCTCACAATCTCTTCAACAACGAAATCAAGGAATCAAGGAATTAACAAAAGACCCCACCAACAAATTCCAAAAACAAATAAAAAGTGCGCTAAAAGAAACAGAATACATACTGACCAAAGCTGAAAAATCAAAACTAATAAACATGAACCCGAAAATACCGTCATTGAGGGGACAACCAAAAATACACAAAAAGGAATGCCCAATGAGACCAATAGTCAATTGTAGGAATGCCCCTAATTACAAAATCAGCAAAGAGTTACTAAAAATCTTAAAATGCCGTCTTTCCAACGACAAAAACAACTCTGTAAAGAACACAACAGAACTAGTAACAGCATTGAACACCCTACAAATGAAACCTAGCTTCAGGCTAGTATCCTTCGACGTAACTAACATGTACACCAATATTCCGATTATTGAAGCAATCAACACTATCGAAAACAACTTAAAATCCAACAATTCGGTAAAAGAAATTGAAGAGATTGTGAG